>PVLA01002472.1:0-267971 GCA_004027455.1 Hydrochoerus hydrochaeris
GAACAGTGGGCAGCAAATGAGCTCAGTTATGCACCCCGTGGCCATGAGGGTCCCACTTTCCACTTGCAGTTTCAGTTCCCGTGGGAAACAGTCACTAGTGGACATCTCCGCTCTCTCCACCTCTCACTTGTGCCTCGCGAAGACCGGCAGAATGTCTTCAAGCGTTTCTTGGCATCACTATCCTACTTCTTTTCTTCCTCCTTCTTCCTCCCAGTTTTCTTTGGAGTGAGCCGTCTCGAGGGATGGCTGTGCTGTCCACTTCTAAGCTCTTGGTTCTACAGATCTGACCAATGTCCCAGGGCAGAGCTCTCAGCCACAGCATAGCTAAAACTAGCTCGTTCTCGGTTTCAGTATTAGACTAAAGTGTTACTCTTAGGATAAGCCACACTTTCCGAAATACTCTTACCATTTAAAAAAAAATAAAGATATATTTGCTTTCCCAATCTATCTATCCCATTTTCCCATTTGTTCTGAAATCAGAAAAGAAAAAAAAATGAGTGACTATATTTTTTGCTTCCTCAAACACTAAATAGGTATCATCAGGTAAAATGCAAAGTGACTTACAAATTTTTAATGAATGAATGGTTGATTTATGTAAAACAGAAATAATTTCTTGAAGTCACATACAAGTAAAAGTTAAAATCCTATAAGACAATTAGCTGAGCATAATGTCACACACCTATAATTCCAGCACTCTGTAAGATGGAAAAATCACAGCTTCAAGCCCTGTCTAGACAAGTTAGTGACTTCATGAGACTGTGCCTCAAAATGAAAAAAATGAAAATGAATGGTGATGTAGGTTAGTGTAAAGGCCCTGAATTCAATTCTTATTGGAAAAAAAAGGAAAAGAAAAAAGGAAAACAATCCTGAGAAGTAAGAAAACCTGAATTTGAACTTAGAAATTCCGCTGTGAGAACTCTTTATATAGAGGAAGCAGTAGATGTGTATACCAAGCTGCAGAAACGTGCATCGAATTTTTCAAAATAAAGCAGAAAGCAAAAATAGATTTTAAGGAGGAAGAAATTCCTAACAATATCAGATACTCTAAAATATTTGCATAAATGATTTACTTTAAAAGCTATATTTCTGCATGTGATGGGAGATGGGCCATCTCCCTGGTAAGTTGTCCTGGTATTTCAAAAAGAAAGAAAAAGAGAGACTGAGGGATAAAGGAGAGTCAGAGAGAGAGGGAGAGAGAGAGAGAGGCAGACAGACAGACAAAAAGACAAAGAGAATATTTTTTAAATTTCCTGATAATGTTACAGCTATAGCACAGATCAAATACGCATAATACAAACCCTTCCTTTTAAAGTAATTTGTAACCTAAGAATAATAAAACAGGCATAAAAGAGTTCATGGCATATATGTAAAGTACTGGTGAAGAAATTAAGTCTGTCAGAAATTACAGATAAAATTTGTTTGATGTGTTTGACTGGAAATTTTCAAATTTTAGTTCTTAAGTCCTTCACAGCTAAAATAAAACACATCAAGAAACCCAACTAACAAACAAATACTCTTGCTGTCTTCTATTCTTTCTTCTTTCAGATTTAATTTGTATTTATTAATTTTATCCCCATTTATTTTTCTTTTTCTTTTATTTCAGTATAAAGAAAAGACTTGCTAGCATTGTATTTAATGTGAGAGCAAAAGATTTGATTTGACTTTTACCTCTTGGTTTATCACCATTTCAAAGTTCTAAGTTGTAATAAACTAATTCTAACTTTAAGGGAATCACAAATCTAGTTTCAAAGGAGAAAATTTGGTTTGTGTTCTTACCATTGTCTCTATTAAAGTTAGAAATTCCAAATACTTTTCACCTATATTCAATTTTGCAGATATTGATTCTTAAATGATATATAAGTGCACTGTCATTTTCTTTAGATTTTTTCCCCTCTGGCGAAATGGAGGCTGGCTGCTATAAATTTTCCACATTGTATTACAAATATCTACTGTCGAATGAGAAAATAGACTGGACAAGAATCAAATATTCTGATCAAGACTGCAGTTTCCTGGTACACAGGAGCCACTAGTATCCTCCATTCAAAATATCTTATTTTTTGTCACATTTTTGATGTTCTTAAAGACTGTATCACACTTGATTGACAAAGAAATTAAGTGGAAAGTTGTTCTTAGTGATGACCCTAGCAGAAATGAGCATCCAAAGTGTAACTGACTTTCACACTTTTTGACAACTTTTTCTGGAAGTAGTAAGCATCTGTTTTCAAGAAAGAAAAAAAAAAAAAGAAATTAGAAACAAAGATATTTAGGTGAATGCTTTAGTATTAAAAATCTAGCTTAAGTGCCTTCTTTCTGACTTTCAAAGTACAGTTCTAGAGATGAGCAAAACATTTGCTCTTTCCAGTCTGTATCACAAGGTCTATTCAAAGGCTATAAAAATTACCAAAAGCCCCTTGGATGGAGGCGTTAATGCCGATGAATACCCAGAGCAGGCAGTGTCTGACAAGCACCTTCAGGGTCCTTGTACTTTCAGTTTGAAGAATTGTGCTTTCTTTTACCTTTAAGACAATGCATGGGGCCAAATGTACTCAATATTGCTTCTGCATCTTATTATTTGATTACGTTCTATCTGTGAAATAATTGTTCTGGGAAATATTTTTAAAATAAGTGTACAAGTCCACCCATGCAATTTTCTTTCTTTGAGTTTTCCTGAACTCAGACATTTGGGGTTCTTTGTTTTTTGTCTGCTCATCTTTGCTCCAACATCCTCAGTCCAGGCAAAGTCACCAACCATCCAAAGCACTTCCTTGCTCTGTCTTTAGTCTCCATCTCTGTTTCATTCATTGCCCCACTCTCTGCCTCACCATGGTCACCAGAACCTTTCTGAGAAGTGTACTTTGAGATTATTCCTATTTATTTTTCCTTTTTTTCCTTTCATTTTGTACTTTACTAAATGAAAGGATATTACAGGGGTCAGCAGAATGGTCAAAGCCCAAGGAAGGACCAAGACCATGAGGCATAATATCCTTGGTCTTTATTAGGTGCACAGCCTGACTGGGGGTGTGCTTTGGGGGTACAGGAAGCAGTGGGGAGAACTGCTGATGCAGTCAAGTTTCAAGGATTGAAGAACAGTGCATTATTTTTGGAAAAGCACATGGGAGCAGGTCATGCTTAACTAGTAACCTGACTGCTAACCTTGACGACTGAGCTAGAAGGGATTCGGATGAGTCATCTTCAGTGGCTGTATAATCCAGCTTTGAGATGCCAAAACTTCACAGACTGTTTGCTAGTCTGAGCCATTGGCCTAGAGATTAACCTATCTGTATGCCAACCACAGGTCTCACCACAAGTCACATGGGCCTAGGACAGACTCTCAATTTATTTTTGTGCCAATTTATTAACATCAATCACTACCTGCTCTGCAGTGCATCAAGCTAGCCCTCAGCAGTCCTCTATTAAATCTATTCTTTGCAAACCACTGAATGCAACACTTACTTAATTCTAAGTACTTAACTAAATAATAATATATGTAGCCAGCACTGCCCTTCAACCTGACCAGAGGCGTTCTCCACCCCTACAAAGATTCCCACACAACACGAATACTTTCTTTGTCTCCCCTTAACCACCCCTACTTTGGTTGAACTTAGTAAGGAACTCATAGGACCTTCTGACACTTCAGAGTCGGTGCCCACTGGGCACAGTGGACCCCACAACCCCAACATTTTCTCTTGTTGATATGCCCAAGGAAACTGCTGTACATTTTGCTCTCTATTCTGGAAACAGAAGATGGTTGAACCAAATGTCACATATAATTTTTTTCTCTCCATGATTTATTCTGTTGGCATACCCCTAAGCAAGATATTGGTTGTCCTAGACAAGGGGTCCAATACAGGACATATAATTTATAGGATTATTTTATAGTATTCACTCAATAGTCAAATGCAGAAGAGTGCATGGATCTGTCTGCATGCTAGAAATCACAAGAATCCAGCTGAGGCCCTGGATCCTACAGAATGTCCTGCACGAGTCCAGCAGGAGGCCTAGCTCCCATGTCAGTTTCTCACACAAGCCCCTATCAAGGATTAGCACCCAGAATACCCAAAGGCCAGGGGAGGGAGCTAGACAGACTGCACTAGCTGTTAAAGGATCTGTGTCAGAAGGCTGAGGGATCTTCACTGGGACCAGGAAGCAAGACAAATGGGAAAATCAGAGCTCGCTGGAAGAGTACAGTAACCATGCCCAGCAAGAGTGAGGATCTGAGCTCCTCCAAAGACAAGACCAGCTGAGTTTGTATAGGGAAAACCTAATGCAACACAGTTTCTCCTGGAAAATCAGCAGCACGCAGTCTTCCCTTACAGATCTTTGATGCCATTGGCAAAAATCCTTAGGTGCATCTTTCACACTGACTCAGTTCAGCTGGGCATTCCCACTTAAACTGACCATTAATTCATCCACCTTAATATGAAAATGCTTTTCAATTATGAACTAGTTTCAGTTTGGGGAATTTTATCTATTCTGTGCTAAATACATGAAGGTAAAGATAATGACGGAAATGCATCAAATCAAGAAAAAAATTTGCCAAATTGCAAAACTAAGAAGAGGAAAATGGAGATTTCAAGCATAATAATCAAAGTTTAAGTGTCTTAATGTCATAATAAATCTATGTATTAATGCATAATAAGTTGAATTAAAAAACAACTAAAACAAAAGAAATTAGATGACTGGTCTAACATCCTACTATAGATGATGGCTGGGATTTTGACTCACATAGTCAAATTTTAGGAATAATGGTAGTAAAAATTATAATATATTGCTTCTATACCACTTTTCAGTACAGTAGTTATTCAAGCCATAAATATTGTTTTTAAGGCTAAAATTCATTGAAACAAGCTAACATGAAGTTGATGTTATTATCAGAAGGCATAATAAAATCTCAAAAACCTTTAAGGATATAAATAATATATAATCATAATTCATGTAGCCAAAACTTAGCCATAATTGCTTTCCCAGATCCATCTCTACACTGTGCTTAAACTTCACTGTCTACCATTGATTAACTCCTAATTTTCCTAAATCACTATTCCTTCCAAAATGAAATATTGCTCAATTTTGTTTTTATCCAATCAAAATATTAATCTAATGTATCTAAACAGCTTGTAAATTGATTTTCTTGGATCAGATTCAATTCACTCTGGCCAGTGCTAACAATGACTGGAAATATTCTTTGCATGATGTTATTCATGGCTAATTTGTCATTGTTCAATATACAGGAAGGACAAAGAGAAAGCAAGAAATGGAATAGTCATTTCAGTGCTATGACATTCTTGTAAAGTACCTATCTACATAATATCACCCATGTATGATTAAAACTGCCTATTCTTTCTTTAAAGAAAGATTCAGCCAATTAACCTGTGTGAACAATACAGTTGCATTTTGTTTGTTTGTTTGTTTGTGTTTTTTTTTTTTTGTGCCTGGGATCAAACTCATGACCTTGTGTTTGCCAAGCAGGCACTAAACGCTGCTGAGCTAAACCCCCAGCCCCTAATACAGTTGCATTTTATAAGCTGTCTCCAATATCAAAACCTACTGCAGTATTTATACCATTCTACAGAATTTTAATTACAGTACTACCAGTAGACTTCATGTAAAATTATTCAGGAAAACAAATGCAAATTTCAATAAAAATAACTAATCATACTCCAATTTAATTTTAAGAAAAAAGAAATTATAATTAGCTGCATTACTGAGCAGTAATCTGCCCTGCTATTCAGGAAAAGAATTGCTTTATAGCTGCCAACTTCTGTAGGCATTAAAGCAATACTTTCTTTGAGATGTTTTTCCAGGTAGAGTGGCATTGTCATTACAGTTATACATAAGTCCATGTTGATGTGGCTCCATAAAGTTTATTTTGCCATCACAAAACCATAGTGTAACATCTAAAAGAACCTTTAGAATCCACCCTTAGTGCATTTGCCTCACCTTAGGGACTAGAAATACTATTTACTATATTGAAAATCAGTCATTTATCCAATAATAAAATACGTCTGCTACATGAGAAAAGAAAATTTTTCTTGAACATAATAAGTACCTGAAATGTTTTAAATTTTATTTCTTTTCTATTGAAACAATTCTCATTTTCCTATAGAATTGTTATTCCATTTGGCAGGAAATGTCCAGACCATAAAAATTAATATAGATTCAAAAAAAATTAAAGTAGTCAATTATGTGCAATATTTTGGAAAATACATAGCCATTATTTCCTTAGGTAGTAGTTTTACCTCATGATCTTTCTTATAAAATCTGATGATGTGAATATTAGATCCTTACAATGTATGTTCTGTAGCTTATTTTCTCCAACGTATTTGTCAGTCATCTGACAACTCATAGTAGGTTACAAATAATTTCTTCTAATCTGTTTTGTACTTTATTTATTCCCTCTTCTTCTATATCAACTCAGCTTAATATAAATACTTAATTTTGTTATTTTTGTTTTAGCTATTACATTTTTGCCTATGGAATTCATATTTAGTTATTATTATAGTTTCTAAGTTTCTGCAAAAATTTTCACAGTGAACTCTACAGATTAAGAAAAGGAGAAGCTGGGCTTGCAGGCTCATGCCTGTCATCCTAGCACTCACAAGGCTGAGGCAGGAGGATTGCTGCAAGTTCAAGGCTAGCCTGTGCTACATAGTCAGTTCAAGGCCAGCCTGAACTCTTTAAAAGAAAAAAGAAAAGAAAGTGAAAACAAAAAGAAGAGTGGCATCTCCAAGAAGATGTCAGGCTTCATTTCCCTGTGACATGATCACCTAGTAATCATTCACAAACTTTAGTGCAATTTCCTAAATGTGGGCACAACACTGAATTGTTGAATTGTTCATAAAAGTGAGTAAAAGTCTTCACTGAAAGGGAAAGAAAAACTCTCTCTCTCTCTCTCTCTCTCTCTCTCTCTCTCTCTCTCTCTCTCTCTCTCTCTTTCTCTGTCTCTCATAGGCTATATCATTCTTCTTTTTCCCCCAAGTGGGATAATGCCACAAAGATTGAAATTGCCAGAGCCCATAAGCAGACACTGGTTGTGGATCTCTGTAAGTTTAAACAGCCTCATCCTTGACCTCAAAGCTCAGTCCTGGACTCTACCCCAGGTGAGTCATGACTGGTAAATAATACCAGTGAGCAAGTATAGTTTCCACTACATTTAGCAGTTTAATAAATACTTACCTCAGCATCAGAGCTCACTTTCAGATTCTATCCAGAGGAGGCATTTCTGCAGAGCATAGCCACTGATCCATACATCCTGATCTGCTTCACTGTGAGGGCCTGTTTTCAAACATTCCCAATTGCTGAACTCAAACAGTGGTTATCTTGCAGCCCAAGAATGCAGGAAATTGTGGACAAGGCAGGTTAGAAGCAATTGGAAGTGCCCATTCAGCAGCTGGACCTAACTGAAGAATAAAAATGGGAAGGGAAGGGAAGGAGTGAAGAGTGTGGCCCCACCCAAATTCAGAGCAAAAGCTGCAACCCAATTGTCTGCAGAACCTAAAAGCAAGCTCTGGCCTTCAGGGAGATTTCTGGCCAGTTCAGCCTTAGTCATAAACTACAATAAACAGTGTGGGCCTATCCCTACCAGCAAATACCTGCTGAAGTCTTTATTACAAACAAGTGAATTGCAACATAAGGGCACAAGGATTCCAAATGCACAAAAAAAATCACATAAATTTCAAAAGAATTCAATAAAACTGCAATTGACCCTAGAGAAAGGAGATTTATGAAGTATAAGAAAAATAATTCTAAAGTTTCTCTTTTAAAAAGTTAAATGAAATTTTAAAATGAAAATTGGGAAGCAGTGTATGAACACAGTGAGAAACTTGACTAACAAATAGATAAATTTAAAAAGTAGAAATCTCACAGATGAAGAATACAGGTGGTTGTAGTAAAAATTTTACCAGAAAGCTTCAAAGGCTGCCTCAATTAATCTGAAAGAAGAATCAATGAGCTTGAAGCCAGAACATTAGAAATTACTCAGGCAGGGAAAAGAAAAGAGAAAAGAATGAAGAAACTCTGTGGGAAATCATGAGGCACCATCAAAAGAGTTAATCTATGCAAAATAAGAATTAATGAAGGAGAAAAACTTGGAATGCCAGAAAAATACTGCTGCTTGTAAGAACACTACATAGACACAAAGTGATGCTCATCCCATCGTGACTGTTAATTTGCACTGTGTAAATAGAGATAGAAAATAAACTCTGTCCAGGAAAGAATTAACCAAGTAATACAGGATGCTGTAGCCCCTGAATTCTCATTTCCCCAAGAGAGGTATGTGTAGAACATGTAGGACTTCACTGTATGTACCATGCAGATGGCCTAACACAGTGAAACCTGGTCCCTGAAATTCTCAACAAATGAGTACAGTTTAGGTTAAGGAACACCTTCGTGTCTCTGTTACAGTGAAAGAATCCGAGGGGAGGCGATGTTTTCAATGGCTAGTAATTAGTCCCCTCTTCTTACACTGGACCGTCCCTCTGTTACATTCCCAAAGATGAGAGAAAATGAGCCTTCAAAATTACTCATATTTGTTTCTTTCTCTAGTCTCAGTTTAGATTTTGAAACGAAATTATTTTACTTTAAATTTCAGGTCACTCACTGAGCTCACTTATCCAAAATAAGATTTGAGATCAACATGTAGGGTTTGCAGAAAAGGAGTCCTGAGAAAATCAGTCATGGACTCTTAATTAAACGTGGTTCCTTCCACTCCATAAATATGATTAGAAATTTAGTTTGACATTAAAAGATTTATTTTAAGAAGAGTTTCTCTTGAGTCTCATTACTCCCCAGAATAGTTTGTTCCTTTTTGGATTTGGGCCTAGTAAAGCACATCAGAGAAATTTAGTAGAAATTTTGGTAGACGTTACTTGAAATTCAAGAGAAGATTACTAGTGTCTCATTCTCTAAAAATCTAAAGGACTAGAGAGAGTGGCTGAGGATTAGAGCAGAACACAGGTCACACATCAGGAGAATTTCATTGCTAAAATGCCTCAAGAGAAAATGAAATTTTCCTTGGACCAGATATGAACCTTAGTAGTTTAAAAGGCTAGGTGCGCCATCGTGTACCCTATGACCCAAACCAAAAAATCAGCAGAAAGAAACTGAAGGCGGCATTGCATAGGTAGCTACTGGAAAAGAAATAAATAAAAAGAGAGACTAGTGATTCATTGGGGCTATTGAGAACATAATAGCTGTGGATCTGCTCACTGAGAACAGGGCGTGGGTCATGGGAACGTACTCGGAAGAAACCAAGAGCACTGAGAGCCCGTGAAGAGAGGCCTGCTGTATCCAGAGGAAAGTACTACTGGAACAGGGCCAGGTGGGACCATAGAGTCTGTTTCTTTACTCTTCCTGAAGACCGGAGATCATGTAGATATTGAGACAGGCAGTGTGTCCTGAGAAGAACCTAACCACACTGCTTAGCTCAAGGAGCAGAGATGCAAAGGAATTTCAGTTTGTATCAACATAAAGTCTCTGATAACTCTGCATTCTATGACTCTTAGTGACAATAGATATTTTTACAAGTAACATTCACATGAGGCTATGTTTTTAATGAAGTCAAGGAAATACCTAGAACTACAAAATTTAAAGGGTCAGTACACAAAGCATTTAAATTAAGTGCTTGTTATTTCCATCTCATGAGTTCGGTGCAATAGACTGTACAGTAATACCTCAGTTGAAGAATACTTCGAGTTATGAACAGAAGTGTTAGGCAAAATATTGCTTCTCTTCATGAAGTCCACATCTGGTGACAGAACAGGAAGGTGACCATCTCCCCCACGCATAAAGGTGCCATCCCTGCCAGAACAGTGGAATGAATGTGAACTGAGGCATCTTTGTACTAACACCACTTTTTATAAAGAAGTTTTTTTAAAGATTATGATACATGTAAGTATTAATTTTTGCTCATCTTAGAATTGGCATTTTTGGTAACATTTGCTCTATCACCCTTGGCAAAGCATTTGAGTCACTAAAATTTCACACTCCACTTGTTTGTGGAAAGTCGTGCAGCTCAACCTTCTAAATATTTCATTGGGTGTTATTTTTAATCTTAGATGAGAGAAAAAAAATGAATCTCAAGGGTAAGATTGAGATTTCTAAAATTAACTATATTTCTGAAATAAGTTGCTCCATATTGTAACTGCCAAGATTTAAATCGTCCACATGAAACTGACACTCTTTAGACTCAAGAAATGTTCCAATAGATAATACAGAGAGCTGAAGGGAAAGAAAGAAAAAGAAAAGAAATGAGCCATGGTTTAATAAGACATCTGTTCTCTTTCCTGTTTGGGCTTTTTCATTGTCAGTTTGATTAATGGAATGTCTTTAAGTGTCTCTCCTTTTGGATATCTTACATCTCAACAAGTCCATTTCATGTTCTTGCCACCAACAGTTCCAGTAGATTTCTTCTGGTATGTCAGAATGACAGATAAATTTCTGCAGTGCCTTATAGAGAGCTCTTTATTGACGCCGGCCAGCACACTTTCCGTAAGGGTCCCCTACCTCAAGGTCTGTGGTAGTGTTATGCTGAGTAAAGCAAGGATCGCTGGGCTTAAAACAAGGATGTCCCTTACTAGTTAAGGTCAGCGCTGGGTTTTATGAGCATTTGTAAGAGCCTTCCATTTGAGAAGTAAAAAGAATCATTTTCAGTAAATCATGTGGGCTTTCAATCTTCTTTTTCCAAATGAAAGGTACCTGTAACTTATTTTCCTGTTACTTGATGAGTAATAGTAGAATAACAGGAGTTCTAATATTTACCTAATTCTTTTTTGTTGGGTTTTTTTTTTCCTGGTTGGACATTTGAATGAAACATCATTCCTTTAATTTACGATTGCAAAGTGGCTACCAGCTTTTATTCCTATTCTCCTCCAAGATGGAAGGCAAACTCTCAATTGTAGCCCTCCTCCTATACCAATGAAAACATCCAAAGAAAGTTGCAAGGATGGAGCAAAGGGGGTTTAAGAGAAAAGCTGTGGGAACTGAAAGCCTTGGAAGTGCTGAGGGGGTGGAGTCACTCCGTGTTTTGGAGTTTGCAACCAGATTGCTTCAGATGCTGAGTGTGGAACTCCAGGGCTTAATGTTCACCCTGCTGGATGTTGGACTTTCTTTGTTTCCAATGCTTTTTATTCCCCTGTTTGTAACTTTTGGAATGGTAATGGCTATCTTGTGCATGCTGCATCTGTCTTAAAAGAGCTGGGAACACGGCTCATTTCCATGGCCCGGGGTTCAATCCCAGTTCTGTAGCCATAGACAGTTGGAGGAAAGGAGACAGCGTCTATAATCCAGTAGAGTACTGTGGTTGAGACTTGCCAATTAAGGAGAACTGCATAAGATGAACAACTTTAAAACTTTAGTGAAGGAGTTGTGACTCTAAAAACAAGCTCAGTATGGTAGTGGAGAGATGAAGAGAATTGATACTTAAAGATTGAATTTTCCTATCAGGTCAGCATTTCTAGTGGCATTTCATTTATCTGGATTACATTACATCATTTTGTAATATGTACACACCTTTCAACTCTGGAAAGGAAACTAATTAATCACAGTATATTAAAAATAAAACACCAATATTAACGATTTTGTGTTAGGATGGAAATTGGTCCTTTTTTAATAGTTTATGTATTTGAATACATTTTAGGTGACTTTGCATATTAAAATGTTAAAACAGAATTTTCAAAACAGTAAAACAATGACTTTTGTGAAAAGAAACCCAGCAAAGATTGTGTCCATTACTAGGAAAAGAACCAGTAAGATGTTAAAACTGGTTCAAATAAGAATTTGACTTACAGAGGTTTGTGTTTTCTCTGTACAAAATGCATCTGCACTGTCATCTCCAGGAATCGTTGTAATTCTAGCATTGGCGCACGTGCCTAGCCTTCAGTGTCCACTGTTTTAACTGTTGTCTCTAGCAAGTTGCTAACTTATTGATCAACAGTGAAACCACTTCCAACCGAAGGACCAAAAAATGCCCAGATGACAAGTAGACATTGCCCAAAAGCCCATGCCTAATAATTTCTGTCCCTTTCAAACGTTTAACATTTTTTCCTGGCAAGAGTATAAATTCTGCAGGGTGTGATGGTATATGCCTTTAATCCCAGAACTCCAGAAGATGAGGCAGGAGGATAGCTACAAGTTGGAGGCAAGTCTGAGCTACATGCTGAGTTCAAGACCAGCCTGAACTACATTGTGAGACCCGGACTCGAAAAAAAGTGTCAGTTCTGTTACTTCAAATTGTATTACAGAATAAACTAATTAATTTATATTTGCAATTATGAATTTAAAAATCTTCAATTTTGAAACATCAAAGATACTTTAAGCTTTATTTAATGTAAATATAACTTACTAGTGTGATTACTTAAATATGCAGGTTTTGTTAATTTAAGAAACTGAACTAAAGTCCAGCACATTGGTATATGTCTGTAATTCCAACTGTTTGGAAGGCAAATGCAAGAGGAATACAAATTTGAGGCCCACTTGAGCAACTTAGCAAGATCCAGTGTCAAAATTTCAGAAATAGTTGGATGATGTAGCTCAGTGGTAGAGTGCTTGCTTAGTGTGTACAAGGCCCTGGCTTAATACGTTCAATCCTTAGCACTGAAAGATGGAATAGGAAGAGTGGGGAGGGAGGAAGGGGAAAGGGAAGGGGAGGGAAGGGAAAAGCGAATTGGGAGGGAGAGGGGAGGGAGAGAGAAGGAGGGAAAGGGGAGGGAGAGAGAAGGAGGGAGGGAGAAGGAGAGAAGGGGGGGAATGGGAAGGGGAGAATTCAACTGGCTATATTGGAAAATATTTAAATACTTTTTAATTAAGAATACATGCAATTCCATATCCAAACAACAATTTTTCTCCCAGAATTACAAAGCAGACCAATATTTCAATCCTGCATTAAAAGTCTTTAAAAAACAATAAATTTTGATTTATAGCTCTATTCACCTATATTTTTTTAAAAACCAAGTGTAGTCTTTTCTGTGTATAAACACCCAAGTTTAACATAGATGCAGTTCACCTTATTATGCTTACCTTTGAACCAAATTTCTCACTTTGCTATTACTTTCATTTTCATGTTTAGAAATGATATACATTTAGAGAGGCAAACAATCTACCAATATGTTAAATGTCATAATGAGTTATTGCCATCATAAAAAGGCAAAATATTTCTTCTGAGGGATTAAATTTTTACATCTCTCATATTTTCTTTTGTCTGTACATTTCAAATTCAGTAGAAACAGTTGTACATTTTTCTCACCAAATTTTTCTCTAAGTTTTCCCTACTTGCCAAATGGATTAATAAAGACATTACTGAAAGCAAATACATGAAGAATGTCCTGTGGAAATGTCCATTAAATAAGTTCATAAACAATAGTGCCTTGACTACTAAACCAATGGCATGATCCACTCATGTTTTGGGGAGATGCATTCAACTTAAAAATCTTCATCATAATTTATGTCGAGTTTCCAATGTGAGTTACTAGAATAATTGATGTGTTCTCACATCAAACCGGCCCACTTGGGTTTTCTCCAGTAAAGCTGAATGCAGAAAAGGCACTAATGGACTATGTAGAGGATTTACTTTGGGTGGGAGTATTTTATAGGAAAAGAGAATTATTCAGTTAAGTCACTGTTAACATACATACAGAAAGAAACAAATGCATTGTCAAAGATACTTAAGCAGTATCACAGCCAACTGAGAATTGACTAGTCAATGGAAATTTCCTAAAGCAGGTTTTATTTCCACTAAAATTCATCATATATTTGCTTAAATATCTTACTAAGAAAGTCAATTTATTCTGCAGAGAAGATCATAAATTTTATTGTACACAAAGTTTCTGGCATTGTTTAAAAATCACCTTTGGGTTATTGTGAAAAGTCATGGGTTACTACAAATGATACAGTTTATGTTACTTGAACTCATGTCTACCATAGTGTAGTAACTGCTGGATCATCTTTTAGGGAGTCTTAGTGATACTACTGCAAATTACAATGATGAATATTTAACTTTCACATAAAATCTGACCATTTCTGAAGAATAACCAAAAGAATACTTAAGTCTCATCCTAATTATTAAAACCTAATTGAGTATCAGTTGTATTGCTTGCTTAGATACTTAAACTAAATGCTACTCTGCCATTTTTGTGATTCTTCCAATAATAAATGTAAGTACATGTGCAAGAAAAATTATGCAAAAGACAAGGACTTTAATAGACAACAATCAAATATGAGAAAGCAGTCTCAAGATTTTAGGACATCTCTTTATTCTTTTCTGTGGAAAAAAATAGATTTTCCATTATTTATGGCATTTTCCATTATGATAGCTCATCTGGATTTCACAGTGGAGTGGTCACTTTGATGAAATAATAATGCAGAGAAACCAAAGAAGAGTGGATTAAAATATTTATTTTTTGTTTTAAACTTCAGCATGTCAATTCAGTAAAAATATTCCTAAAACTGAAGGTACATGATTGCAACATTGTGTATTTCTCATCACTACAAGAAGGCACATTTTTTATGCCTAAATCTTGTAACCTGAACAACTACTTCTAAGATAACAATGTGCAATATATTAACTAGTGTTAATTTCCTAATATTTTTTGAAATTCTGTATCATTTCTATCTTTTTGTTTTTAAAATAAAAAAATCTTGATCTAGAAATCACTCACCAAAAAAAGAGGTATGAAGCATTGAATGTATCTGTGTGGAAGGTTGTTATTCTAAAAATGTATTAGTTTATAACTAAATTTTATAGATAAAACATTTGAAAGGGGAGTATTTTTGCAAGACAATTAAATAAGACTACTATAATATTTTTAGTATAGAATGTAACTGCATATATGCTTTTGCTAGTGCTTATTAAATATTTATCTAATTCATAATAACTTCAGCTCACATTTATTAAATGTTTAACATTTATTAAATGTACTTATTGCTTTTTCAAATATCTTGAAGAGGAGCAAAGAATTTTAGTACAAGTAAGGATACACAGTGTAACAAATCAGGAGCCACTACTATATCTGGGGTAATGATAAATTATGATTTTCTAAAAAAATCATTAAGATAATAGTGAACTATAGTTACTATTTTTCTCTCAGAGTACTATATGTCACTGCATTTCAATAATCTTAACTAGTTAAATAATAGTTATTAATATTAAAATGTTATAGGCCAGGTGTGGTTGGTGGCACATGCTTGCAATCCTAGTCATTGGGAGGTTGAAGCAGGAGGATTGCTGTGAGTTCGAGGCCAGCCAGGGCTACATGGTAAGTTAAGGCCAGCCTGAACTACACAGTTGAGACTGTCTCAAAAAAAAAAAAAAACTTAAAATGTTACAATTTGGGAGCTTAATTATCTCAAAATACAGAAATAAAACACATTATGTTTATCAACCATATGAACAAGAAAAAAACTTTCTTTAACTCACTCCTACAATAAACCTGACATTAAGAGATTATGAGCAATACTATATTATGAACAATATGAACAAAATTTCTTTTTAAAGTTTTATTTCAAATCTATAGAGGGTGCTTAGAGAAATTCTTTGAACACATAGGACACCTGTGGTACAAAATAAAGGTAGATGTGCGTGCAACAAGGATCCCTTTCTTAACATTGCTTAGTCCAGCATCAGGACACATATCTGAAAACCAGGAATCGCTATGACAGCCTCTTAGGCAAATCAGCACTGAGTTATGTTTTTGTTTGAAGTAGGTATGACAACTGTTGTTGGATGATACTTCTGTGTTCTATGTAAGGCACACACAAGGTTGTCTTCCTCCTCTGTGATACTGTAAGCATTTCAAAATCAAGGACTACAGAAAAAGTAGAGTTTAAAATCAATTTCTAAATGATCAACTTCCTGCACCATTTTCTACCAAGCTTTGTAGCATTTCACAGTTCATGTACAATTTTTCATATTCAATATTCCATATGATCCTTCAACAATCTGTGATGTGTGCAAATTGGATATGATTATTACCCTTTTTAAAGGTCACACAGTGGTAAACACAGGAACTAAGGGTATATATCAAGAGTTGCATATCAGTTTACTGTGCTTTCCTTTCTAGCAACTTCCAGGGAAAGATTTGCATTCAATAAAACAATGTGACATATTACAGGATATTATTAAATGAAGGTTTGAATAGAGAACATATTAAATGTAAGTTGAAGGTCAATTCCAAGCTCTAAGATATTTTTTAACATCTAAATTTTTCCTTCCTGGATTCTTTTTTTGCAATGTTACATATGTGAGCTACAATTCCTGCCCTTCTTAACCCTGCATATGCAAATCCTACACAACACTGAGTGCCAAAATAGATAATTTTTCTTCCCATGGAAACTTCTATGAAAACTAGAGCATAGAGTCTTCATCTGCTTCACAGACAGATATTACCATCTGACTAATATTTAACATTTTAAATTTTTGTGCACATTGTGGTTTTTATCTCACACATCCATTACAGTTCTTGACTGCAAGGAACAAAACTAATTGTAGACAACCTCAGTAGAAAACTAATTAATAAACTCAGTGGAGCCCATAAAAACAGTCTTGCGATACAAACAAAATTCAAAGGACTCTAGAAAGCAGGCCTCAGGCTTGTTACAGAAACTGTGCAGATCAAGCATGCTCTCTGTTTCTGCCACCCTAAACAGTATCTTAAGGTCCCTATGCATTTACTTCAATCCTCAAAATCGGAAACCACAGAAAGGTACATCCTCTCACTTCAACAACTGTGAGGAAAAATATCACGTTTTTCAGTTTCATTATGGCAGATAGTGGAGCCATGGCTCTTTGTAAGTCTTGCTCTGTGAGGGCATTTTCGAAATGGTGAAATTGTTTCAATATAAGGAAGTTAAAATTCCTAGAGGTGTCTGGTGTTTTTTAAAATTTATAGTGTAAACTCCCTGAAATTTGTGTATCTACTTAAAACAATGTTAGCTGTGCAGCAGTTCTCACTTACCTGTGGCTTCACTTTCTAAGTTTCAGCTCCCCATGGTCAATTTGAAGTCCAAAAATGATAAAAAGAAAATTTCAAAACAGAATTCAGAGAAAAGAATCTTATAACATACTATAAAGAACTGTGTTAGTAGGATTTATAAAAAGAACACTAAAATTTTACCAATGTGAAATGTTGTTTGATAGTTATTGATTATCATTTTGAGAGGGCATTTGCTTAAAATTTTAGCTGATATAGAGTCAGAATTTTAAAGACTCATTTTTAAAGTGTTTTTATAGATTGTGTGGTTTATACAATTTGCTTTTGTATACATAATTTTCTGCATACATTTTGTAATCTTAATTACTGTGACATCAGGGCTAGTTTTTGAGTTTTCCTCTTCAAACATTTGAAAAAAGCTGATTTTCAGTTTTTAATTTATACTCACATGACAAGAATATCAAACTTTATTGAAAGTACATATGTATAGGGCTAAAAACAGTACACCTAAGGTCCTGAGCTATCTGTACTTTCAGACATACGGCCTCAGGAAAGACTATTGTATATTCGCTTTTTAACATTTTGCTAGCAGAGTAGTGCATAGAATGGATAAGACAGATCTCTTTACAAGGCTACAATCCATTTTTTTTAAAGTTTAATTCAATACTACTTTTATGTTCCCAGCATTGCTTCAATCAGACAACTTCAGCATATGCAACAAAATAGCTTTAATCCACTGAAATATATCAGCAAACATTTTTAGTGTCTGCAAAACTCTGTAAGCTGGCTTTAGGGAATCCTAAAGAAGCATAGGACACAGTCCACAAACCAGACACTCATAATCCTGATTCAGAGATAAATTTTTCTCATGAGAAACAAGTTTTAAAAAATGCCAAAGCTGCAGTAAGCGAGTGAGTATGATGTATAGAGGCTCTTGGACAGGCATTAAGAAAATACCAAGTAGCCAAAAGATTAATGTGTACTGTGTTTACTTCAAGATCATGAGTATAATTTGATTTATACAGACCAAACTCAAGGGCAGATAACATTCTCAAAATAAAAGTCTAATGAATAATAATACAGTGAAGCAGTTTAGTTTATACATTAACAAAAGTCATACAGCACATTATTATATAAACTTTACAATATCAATTCTCAATGCTTCAACTGAATTTATTGTCTTTTTGTTTTTAGACAGTAGACTTGACTTTATTTCCCTGAAATCTCCAATGAGTTTAACATTTTGAAATTGATAAATTTTGTTCATTAATTTAGACGTCTGCATTTCCCACTTAAAGGTTTTGCTTTATAATGCATGACTATTGCATTCTTTTTGATAAATCCCCTTGTAATAAAGAGACAAGAAAGGGGAGAAAACCTTTCCTAAATGATGAACTATTTTATCTATCCATCATTTTATTTTTTTAAAAAAAAAGCAAAAGCTATGTAGAGACTAAAATAATGATTTGAAGGTGCTTTTTATTACTTTCCTAAAGTAGCTTTTAAAATCATCATATCACATTTGAATCCTTTTTGAGAAAATTGATGTTCTGATTCTATAGCAACAAGCATAATGGGGATAAAGAGTAACACTGTCTTTTCAGTGATGATTGGAACCAGTTTACCCCTGGTGCAGAGAAGGCTCGGGTGCCTGGGACAGATGAGAATAATTGGTAGCTCATTATCCATGCTGAAAATAATGTCTAATTAGAAGTTTTCATAATGAATAACTTATGAAATGCCTGCTGTAAATATTAAGACCAACTCATCTTTACTTAATGCTTGTGAATTTTTTTAGCAATTGTCAGTCCTTTTGTGTGTTTTTCTATCTTTCTGTTTTGTTATTTCCATCAGTACTTAGTTGTAGTCAATTTACAGTGAGGGATTAGAAGATATTTCTTCTAGATCTTCATATCTGAAACATTGGATAAAATGAGTATCCAGAAATTTTTCAATATTGTCTAAAAATCTGTAGTGATAAATGAATTATTCAATTTGATATTAAAGCAGTTTCATAAGTACCACTTAAGACATTCTTATGGGGGCTTAGTAGGAAATGGATATGATTATGATTATTGCAGAAAATTTTAACAAAGTGAGAGTGCCTGACCCCAGGGCTGTCCCTGTCCCTATGTCCGTGGTCAGACCTGAGGCAAAGAGTAGTGACCCTAGGGACAGCTGCCACGAAAGGAGTTGAGACTTTTCCTCACAGGACACAGCAGATCCCCGCTCCCTCCTTCCTGTCTATTGGGTCAGTCACCATGGTCCAAACGCTAGTGGGGATGTGTACCCTGCTCAGCCACGGAGGGGCAGAGAACAGGATCAAAAAGATGCGGGAAGGGAGGTGGAAAGTATAAGCCCAGCATGGAGAAAAACTCATGGTGAGTTCCTTCCTTGTTTCTTATTCTGTTGTCTGGCAAAGAAATCTGTTGCTAGGATTTTGCTCAGCAACATACCCACATGATGCAGTTCCACGATAACCTCTAATAGCAGATTTTACCAACTAATAATAAAAGGAAGTAAGAGTAAAGATGGCGAACCAAAATATGATTCTTAGAGCCTTAATCAATTGCCTGTTTTTAATGCATTAAAAAAAGTTTATTCATTTATTTCTTGGATGTTTAATGAAGTTTTAAAGAAATATTTTAAAAGCCTCTTCCATGGAAAAACATTTAATATGCATGTAAACATGTTTCCCTATTCTAAATTAATACCATTCCATAATAACTCCCTTACTTATCACTCAAAAAACCCACAACGAAAGTCTATCACATATAAAGTATCCGAATCCCTTGGCCTTTGGGGGACTCCAGGGTAGGTAACAGGTTCTCATAAAAGACAAAATTTTGTGAAAAAAGTAAAATCATCTGAATACTAATTTGATGAAGCATTCTAAATGTAAGTTATCTCAGGACATTTACCACTTATAGGCAAATATGACATTTTTTTCCTTCTCTGTTTATTGCTGCTTTGATCTATGTTGGAAAAAAAAAACAGCTTTCAAGGAGAAGCTCTGTTTATAGCTTTTTAAAAAACTGTGTTAAATTACTTGGCCTGTGTAACTTCAGAAAGTTGGTAGCCCCATCAAATTGCAAATTTCCCAAGGTCAGAAATCATGTTTTCTATCCCATTGGCAATTTTATGCATCTTTATTAAGGGTTTACTAATAAAGCAGTGACTGGTTTCATGTTGTTTCCACTTCAAATTTAAGTTCAGAACTTAGTTCAATCACTGCACTAGAGCAATTGATTTGAGTTATGCCTTATTTTTCTGCACAAACTAAAACAGCAAGCATGCATAGCCAAATGTTGCACTGTGATTATATCTACCAATTTCCACTGATATCCAATTTTTTCACTTCCTACAGTGTTCAACTAGAAGAATGTTGCTGTTAAATTAAATTTGTGAAAATGTATTTTTTGCTTGTCCAATACAACAGTTTTAGGATGATACAGCTAAACTCTGCCGACCTAAGTCTCTGTTTGCTAACTGGTTTTAAAACAAAGTTCAAAACTGACATTCTATTCTCACAAGTAGGTATAAGAGGAAAAAGTGTGGTGAAATTCTCCGAATGTATCTCAAAACAAGTGAGCCACATCAAACCATAAGATTTCTACTCACAAACGTCATCCGTCTAAATAACTTTATTTCAGGCAGATAGTCTGAAACCTTAAAATTCTCAACAATTCAAAGGCAACTTACTTCAGAATTTTGTGTGAATATTTCATTGCTTTAGGAAATACTAAATTTGCTCAAGTAACGTACACGTTTAACCTCACAGAACACAGCCCCACAAAGTGGCAAGTCATCTCATGAGTGAGATCTAGAATTTGTACCCACCAGAAAAACTGGACAATTTTCTTCTTGATAAATAATTTTGAGACAGAGTCCTTCTCCATTCCCTTCAAGCTTTCTTCAACAGCCAGTCTTAAAAATCAGCACACCAAGAACAATGTGGGAAGCTGGAGATGTGAGTGGGAGAGGATGGTAACGCCGCCGCCGAGGGAACACTGCTGAAAAGACCCTGCTTATTCGGATGACTAGTCCCAAAATAACAAGTGTGGTATCTGCAAGAAAATAGAGCCCTAATGGCATTGAGCTGGGAAAATGCAAGCTTCCATTTATTTTTTAAGTAATAGAGGTAGAGGAACTTTTCCTTGCAAAAGGAAGCATATTTTCCAGAAATTAGGTATTAGATTAAGAGTTAACCATATCAAAGCTAACATTAGCTGTTGGCACAGGGGGCTTTTGACCAATTACAAGGACAACAGAAAGTGAACTCAAGTATATTCCGACTCCTTACCTGTAAACTAAATCTTGTGGGTGATCATATCGCATAGTTGAAAATAAATAAGGGAAGAAAAGCTTCTTTACCATTGATTGACAATACAATGAAGGGGAAAGGGAGGTCATGAAATTTTCCTGGAGATTTATAGGAACACCTATGAAAATATTCTACTACTACAACTAGAAAAACACTTCAGAAAATGTTTGTCATTCTAAAGGACAAATGCAAGAAAATATAGCATGTAAAACGACAATGAAAACTGACAAGTCAGTATTAGGTTGAAATGAAAATGAACATTAATATGAAAAGAATTACAAATAATTTTAAAATTATAATATCCTGTAAAGATTCCTCAAGGTAGATTTCACAAGTATATCTTGAGAATTTCCATACATAGAGATGCTACAAGTAAACAAAATGATCATACAAGATGATACAATAATTTAATGGGAAATTATACTTAAAGGAAATTTTAATTATATATAACATATGCTTTGTTTTTCCCTCTCTCTTAGACAAGGCTTTAATGTTATACAAGTAATATCTTCAATTTCTAGGATGATAATACATAATAGAAAATTATTTTTCCCATCAGCAATCATGTTAATTTCAGTAGGCTATAATTTATTTAAATCTTTGCCACAATAATTAAAGAAATAAATCATTATCTCATTTAAATTTGGATTTCAGTAGTGTTTAGGATACTGTCATTTTAAAATACACAAAAATACTGGATTTTTATGCTTAGTATCTGCCACATTTCATTCTCTTGAAATATTTCTAAGATTTGTAAGATTTCTTTTGGTATTGTACATTTATCTGCATATACTTTGAAATTTTTATTTTTGTTTTCAATTTTATTTACATTGTATTCCTTTTTTACAGAAAATAAAACCAAACAAAATAAAAAATAATAAAACTAATAAGAACAAAACAGTGAAAATGATACAGAACATCAAAACAGAGTAAGAAATCAACATTGGCTACCATAATGCCTCTAGTTATCTTCAAAATTGCTGCCCATACCATACCATCAGACACAATAAGATCAAACAAAACAGGGCATAATAAAGCCAATCAAAAGAGAACAGTGAAGAAAACAAAACAATAAAATGGAACAAAACAAAACAGTGAGAACAATATTGGATTTCAAACAATAGAAGGAAATCCCCCATAGTTGCTACACTGCATATTATTATCCCCTAAATAGATGCTCAGACTACTGCCTTTAGGTCTGCAAAGTCAAACTATTCAAACATTAAGGGTTTTTTGTACCTCAGCTGCTATCAACTCAGCCTGTTGTTTATGGTTGCGGAGTGTGGGTGGGGACTCTTTTTGTCTCCCCGTCCACACCAGCTGTCTCTTGGGAAAGGCAAACTGGCTTTTTATTTCTCTTCCCATGACCACCGCTGGCTCACAGGAAGGTATTCCTGACTTAACAACATTGATATCCTCCCTTACCCTTTGATGTTTTTATGCTTAAAAAGAATATTTTACTTAGCATAACATAGATTCTTAGTATAAATAGTAGTAGTTTATGGTGAGAATTCAATGTCAAATTAGTAGTTAAACCTGCAATTCAATAAAATTTAATTCAATATCATGGCCTGAAATATAGGATTAAGAATTTCAAATAAATGAATATATACCTAAATATTTATACACATATCTCTGAGTGTAAATTTAAAATTTAACTAAAAAAGAATTAATTCAACAAAATTTATTTTGGGCTGGGAATTTAGCTCAGTGGTGCAAGTGCCTGCCTGGCAAGTCCAATGATGTGAGTTCGATCTCTGGTACCAAAAAAAGAAAAAGGAAATTTATTTTAAAAGTAAAAATATGAAAACTACCTGGATTTCAGCAACAGTACAATAAAGACAAAAATTGTTTCTGATTAAGTAAAAAATCCTGGTTTGGTGTCTATGAACATTAATTATATCAAACAATAGTGATAATTGTTAACAAAAATTATTAAGAGTTGTTTGAATTATTCAGATTTTACCAAGAGATTATAAGTGAAACATTATAATAAAACTCTCCCAGGGAACGGATTTAGAAAAGTGACTGAGATACAATAATGCAATTATATAATACATAGAAATTTAAAATTTTTGTTTCAAATGTTAATATCAAACCTAAATTCAATCAATGAACATTTCTAGATAAAAGAGAGACAAAAAACATTTCATTTATTCAGGTTTATCTGCTATATAAACTTCCAACTTTCATCCTATTGCATTTTTCCAGAAAAATAGAAGTTATGTATTCCTACCAATGACACAACACCAATGTTTGCAGTAGTTTCATTTGAAATAGCTTAGAAGTGGAAGCAACCCAAATTTTCATTATCATATGAATGTACAGACAGATTGGAGAGGGCAAATAATGGACTAATACTGTAGTTAATTCAATGTCACAAATTATTCCCCTTGAGGAAGTTCTATTTTTAAAATCTATAATCAATTGTAACTTTGATAGATTCTCAAACTGAAGAAAGTAGTAATTTTTTAGTGCCTTCATTTGGGTATAGTTTGATAAAATAAACTGCACAAACATAAAACATATAGTGTGATCCGTGTTCACACGTCTAAACCCATGACCACATTAGTGAATATGTTCTTCATTATCAAAAGTCTCCTCACGCCATAGGAAACCGTTTCTCTCCCTAGTCATATCGTCAGCTGTGACCAACCTGCTTTGTGTCACTTACAGATGGATCTGTGTTTGCTAAAATGAATTTGACATACAAGTGGAATCATGCAGTGTGTATATTTTTGGTGGCCTTCTTTTGATGAGCATATTTATTTAGGAATTCATCTATGTAGTAATATTAATATTTGCTTCCTTTCTCTGGCTGAGCATAGTAGTATTCTTGGTTTTTTTTTTTCTAAATACAGTCTTAGAGCAGAAATTTTAATGTCAATGGAGTCTGATTTATCAATTTTTATTTTATGGATCTCATTTTATGGATGCTGTGTCTAAGAAGTTTTTGCCTAACCAAAGGTCACCAACATAGGGCTCTAATTCTGTCTAGAAGATTTATGCTTTTAGACCTATGGTCCATTTTGGATTAATTTTTTAATATGGAGTAGAGTCTCTTTTATTTTTTTTTTTTTTTGCTTATCACTATCCAATTATGCCTGTCCCATATGTTGAAAATCCTATTCTTTCCCCAATAAATTACTTTTATATATTGACTAAAAATACTTTTCAATCTTCTAGTTTGTTTCATTGAATTATTTTTCTTTCTTTAAGGCAATACAAAACCAGCTTCTCTCATGTTTGTTTATTTGTTTGTTTGTTTGTTTGTTTGAAGACAGAATACCACTATGTAGTTCAGGCTGGCCTTGAACTCACTATGTAGCCTAGGCTGGCCTCGGACTCATATCCATCTCCTGCCTCAGCCTCCTGGATACTGAAATTATATGCCTGTGCCACCATTCCCAGCTTGATACAAAACATCCTTGACTGCAGCTTTTTAAGTATTGAAATTAAAGAAATTGCTTTTGTGTTTTGGGAGAGTTTCATTAGTTTGTCTAAGTTCTTTGCATTTCTATATGAATCTTAGAATGTTGTTAATTTCTGAAAAATAAAAAAAGCCTGCCTAATTTTAGTTTATGATTGCATTGAATCAATGAATCATTTTTTTTGGGGGGGGAGTTATCATATTAGTGAGATTTTTTGAGAGATTTTTGCAACTTGTACATCATTTATATGACTCATTCATGTATCCATTTAGTCAACATTTACTTTATAAGCAAATTGCTCATGCAAGGTATTACTCAAGGAATTCAGGAAATAGCTGTGAACACAAAAGACTAAGTCCCACCTTTGTAGACCAGCACCGTACCTGAGTAGACAACTGTGAGAATCAAGAATCAGCATCATAAATAAGTGTTACATGGCATACTAGAAAGTGACAAATTCTGTGGCAAAGTGACCAGAACAGGAAAGGGGATGGAAGATTGGTGCTGCATGGAGTTGATTAGAAGTGTAGATCATAGAGTATTTTGGGAGACATCACAAAGACAGCGACACTTGGGCAAAAATTTGAAGGTAGTGATGCCATTAACGATCAGGGAGAGGTGCTTTCCAGGAGGACAGAAAAGCCATGGCTTGGTTGCAATGTGCATGAGCCCTTGAAGAGAAGCAAGGAGAGTCCTATGGCTAAAGTGGTGAAGGCAAAGAGATTCAGGATACGCCTGTGGACCATGTAGCTCATCTAAGGGTTTCAGCTTTTACTGAGTGGATCAGAGTCACTGAATGGTGAAATGCAGTGATAAAAGAAGCAGAAAGGATAAACAAGACATGTAGAATGAGAGGGTAGAGATGTGAAGAATAAATAGCATAGTAAAGCAGTCACTAACTTTCACACTGTCTATATATAGAGACACAAATAGAGATATCAGCAAGAGACATCCCTGCAGGAAAAGTGAAAATTGAAAGAGCAAAGACACAAACCCCAAGGTTGTATACTGCATTGATATTTCTGAAACTATATTCAGATTCTAGCTGGCTTTATTAGTATTGCCACAAACCTCGATCACTGTGAAATGTAAAGAATAAATTACAAACAGCAGAAGTGTTGCCAGATAGCCTGTTCATCAGCATTGAAGTCCTGTTCATTTGAATCCAGATTTGCTAGACTGGCTGTGTAAAAAGAATCAATGAGGAAAGGAGCTGTGTCTCCCAGAGAGCTGATGGGAGCAAATTCATTTAAAGATGTGTCTCAGGGACTCTCAGTGAGGCAAGATCTGGAGCGACGCTGTATGCTTGGGAAAAGATAGGAGCTTTGCATGAGAGAATATGGAGTTGGCAGGTAGCCAACTAAAGAGTTAATTCATTTTCACAAAATCTTTGTGTTTTGCTAAGGGATGAAAAAAAAACCCATTATACTCAAAAACAGGCCATGTAACTAAAAGCCAAAGACTGTAATCACAGAAAATAATTTATTAGCAGCATTTGGAAAGTGACTCTGGGTTAATGGCAGTAGCTGGACCATTACCCCCATCCTCAGGCCTATGTAGATGTGTTTCATCAAACAGTTTTAACTTATTAAAGATCTCAAATTCTAATGTCATATCCTTACAGTTCGTTTCCCATGCTATTAACAAATATGTCCTTGCAAGAAGCAAATAAGTAACATTTTCAAGGTGAGGAACTTTAGGTTTCAATAAAATAAAAGAATAAAGTATGAGCACAATTTTTCCTGCTGCTTATAAAATATAAAATTAGGGTGTTTTTCATTGTAAAATGTAGTCAATATTATTTTTAACCATTTTGGCATTTATACTTATGGTGCTCAAATTTGCTACTAGTATATTCCGTTTGACACTAAACTATTATTCATTCCTCAATTAAAGAATTTCTTCTGTTTGTGTGAAATCTCTAAATCAGGTAACACAATTCTCAAAATCTAGGAGAAAATATTCTTTAGATATTATTCTTTTGATATATATGGATAACATATATGTACTAAATACATTTTAAATATGTCCTCAGTAATATAGGAAGAAGAAAATTCAAAACAAATATAGTGAATAGTTTATAGGTTGGTTTTATTGCTAGTCCGCTTACAAATGAAACTATAGAGCTCTGAAAATGCACATAAACTGTGCTTCCCATACCATTCAGTGAGGCTCTAATTCAAAGTCTGGGTAACTACAAAAATGTATCCATAAATTGTTATTCTGGTCCTAAAATTCTTAAAAATCCCTAAAACTGAGGTCATATATCTACTCACAATACCTACAGCATATGCAACCTGTTAATCCTTAACCAAAACTGAATTAAAAGGAGATTCTTTCCTGGAAACTTTTTACAAATTGTGTCAAGTCTGATAACTAAAAAACAGCATGTAAAATAATCATATCTATCACATGAAATGTGGCTTGCTTTTATTTTACATCAGTGGAAAGTAATCAGAATATAGACCGAGGTGAGAGTCAAATGAAAAGCAAAGGAAATCTAAAACAACATACATAAACACTGAACTTGTAGAGAAACTATTTTCAGTTATATGCAGACACATTAATTAGTTTGTGAAGAAGAGTAAGAGCTGTTAGATGTATGGGTGATGAGTGAGAAAAAATTTTTCTGATAAACTTTTTATTGCATTGAAAAGTACAGAAGTTATTTCTCTCAAATTAGTCATTGAAGAAAGTTTGTAAGTCTGTATATAACCAGGGATTTTTAAAATTGAATATTTCTGGATCTCCAGTATACTTTCCTTTGAGGAAGGAAAGTAAAGCAATTCATCTTTTTTCCCAGGTCCTATAAGATCATACCTAGGAGAATAAATTAGTATATACAAACACACACACACACCCAGACACACCCATAGGTTAAATTCATCTTCAAGCTAAATTTGGAAATCTTGAGCATATATGTTAACAATTTCATGGTGTGGTGGCACCAATATATGTGATAAGAGTCAGCAAATGTGTTTTAGACATGAATAACTCCCACTTGACAGGAAAATAAGGGTGAGTGCTGAAATTGAGAAGATGGCACCAGATTTGAATCAAACAGCCCTTCCTTCATAGAGTTGCCTGAGGAATGGTAGCTCAAATAAATAGCATGGTCTTTACTTACTAGGAGGTAATATAGAAACTGATTGTAAATAATAGCTATTGTATGCTGGTGATTAAATGTTTGTAAAGGAGAGAAGCTTGAGGGAGTGTTTGAATTGTGCAATGAATTCCTTACCTCTCTGAACATGTGTTTTGTCCAAACTGTAGAGATGCGGCTTGTTCATCTGTGGTTGTTTATCTATATGTTATTTTAGGGATTTAAAAGTTGTCTTATTCCCAAGAATGAGTACATCACAATTACATCTAATGACAAGCAACTTCGAAAAACTAAAACAAAAGTTAAATTTGTAGAAGGACAAAATTTCTGCATAATTATCAGTGAAACAGGTAGTAGACATAGACTAGTTGATATTACAGTTTATAAAACATATCATAAAAATTACAAAATAAAAACCATTGTCTGCACATCTGTAATCCTAACTCTCAGGAAGCTGAGGCAGGAAGATAGAGTTCAAGACCAGACTGACCTACAAAGCAAGAGCTTATCTCAAAAAAATTGCTATAAAAAGATCCAGATACATGTAATAACTAAACTGAGTCCATCTCATTAAGCTAAAGCTAACTTAAATTTGAAATTTAAACCAGGTCCTGTAATGGTACATACGTATAGTTCTGGCACTCTAGGAGACAGAGGCAGAAAGATCATGAGTTCAAACACAGCCTAGGTAACTTAGGGAGAATCAGTCTCAAAAAATTTAAGCAAGGGTATGTAGCTAAGGTCTGGGGTTAAATACATGGTACTGAAAAAATAAACACTGAGTATTATTTTAAAGAAAAAATATTAGAAAAACAAATGATGAAGAATTTAAGATGAATTTTGAAAAAATAGCAACAATTGTCTTGTTGGGTAAAGACAGAATATACTGAGATTGTTATAATTTTTGAATTATTTAGTACTCAAACTCCATTGTGATTTTTTTGTCTATCATGATTACTATTAAAAATAGCACATTGAAAATATTTTGATTGTATAAGTTAAGCAAGAAAAGGACACTTCATTGCATTTAAAATTTAAGACAGATGTTTAGATAGAGAAATGAGAAATGTGATATTCAGAGTGTCCACATAACCACTTAATGTGGGATTGCTGCCCCTCTCAAGAATAGTTTCAGTGTGATAGTATCTATCTTAATCATCACTTAGAAATAGTTTTAGTTACAACTGTGGAAACACAAAGAGGTATTAAGTGTGAAAGTGCCTAAGTTAATCATCTCTAAGAACACTTCAATTAAAAACGTGCACGGTTTATTTTCTCATCTTTTCCATACAATGCAGCTGTATTGTTTTTACTACGTGTGTATCCCACATTATCCTGTGTGCATGTGTTGAATCTAATGGTAAATTATTAGTAGTAGTGGAGAAGAGAGTGATTTTTAAAAAGGACAGCTACAAATATTCTTGTGGTAGTGGGACTTTCCTAGATTTTAACGGTGATGATGAACCTAGGCATGTGCTTAATTTGTATAAAATTAAACAGACCAGACAGGGGTGTGTGTGCATGTACACACACACACACACACTCACACACACACGAACATACACATAAAACATTTCCAGATAGTATCGTCCCTGGCTGTGATATACTATAGTATCACAAGATGCTACCATTAAGGAAAACTGGGTTAAGGATAATTTCAATTAGTTCTTCCATCTGCATGTGAATCTACAATTATCTCAAGTAAAAGACAATTTTAAAATTTAAGACACTTTTAAAATGAAAATTTGTAAACACTTTGATACCAAAAGTAATTCATGAAACTGAGGGAGAGTGTTTGGGAGATGACAGGAGCAACAGAGACAGAGATCCTACTCACAGCCAGTGGCAGACTCCGGTTATGCCGCCAACTTCTAGCCAAGATGTCCCGAATCCTAAAAGAGTCTGAGAATTCAGTCTTGAGCTGCTGGAAGTTGAAAAACACATTTTCTCATGGACAAAGTCCTCAGGTTAGAGACAATCTACTTATTAAAGAGAAGCTGATCACAAATCAGGATAAAGGTATTAAAATTTTCCAATTCCTTGTAAGATTTTGCCTTCCCTTTTAGGTTGTTGGAACAATTTGATTTGCAGTTGTCTAATTAGATGTACCTTATGTCCGAGCACTTTCTTTCTGTTTTAAGAACTTTCAGTGAATCCCATTTCTGATACCTGCTATAAGGAAGACTCTTAAAGTTTCACTGATCAGTTAAAGAATGTGTTATTTCTAGTAGTAAGAAAATCCGTTGTTAAAATAATGCCATAAAATAAAGATAGTCTTAAATGGAAGTACATTATTAATGAGTCAAAATGAATTTTCTATCTTTTGTTGCAAATAAGATTTAACACTAACAAATATCAATTTAACTATAGTACACAAATCTATGTGGCAAATTTAGTGAATTAAACAGTTCGCATACAAAAAGTATATAGGTTAACATGTAAATGCCCATATAACATGACAGTTATTTTAGAATTGGATAAGTCATAATTGTAGAGTTAATTTAAATCACTTCAGTTTGTCCTTGAATACACACAGGTTTTTTTTAAGTGGTAACAATTTCTTTGGCAACATTCTCTGTTATTTAGAGAGGATGTTATAATCTCCTCTTGAACCCATGTGAATTTGCAACTAATTTAATCAAGAGTTCAGAGAAACAAAGTGATATTGTATAACTTCCTGCATTAGGTCATAAAATAAATACATGTAGCTTTCTATTCAGTAGGTCATTCACACTAGAAATAAGAGTCACTGCGTAAGAAATTCATCTACATTATGGGTAAAATCCGGTCAGCCATCATATGGAAAAGCCACATATAGGGTCTCTGGTTGGCTGCCCAAAAAGAAGTCCAGCCAACCACCAGCATTACCTGTCAGTCATATCTGTGAGTGATGGCAGAACTTCAGCCTGGTCAAGCTGAAAATAACTGCAACTTTAGCCTATGTATTATGCTTCCCAAATCCTTGCCTTACAAAACTACGTTTAAAAAAAATGGCCATGTCGCTAATTTTGAGAATAACTTTTAGAAGAGATTAGTAATTCAGTTCAATAAGTATAAAATGGTAATCAATTATAGATAAGAACATAAAATATAAAATGCATGAAAAAGTCAATTATATTTTACTTGAACAGCAAAGACTTCTTTTACCAAAATCTAGAGCACGAAGTTTGTTAATTGTGAAATGACAGTAAAGAGATTAGTTTCACTTTGTTGGATACAATTCTATATTCCAAATAAGGTTAAAAAGTCAAAAGTGTTTAAAATCAAAAAGTGAGGAGGAAGAGTCTTTGAAGCTACTCAAGAACTCTTTGTGCACTTAGCTGGAAATTCAAATATATTACCTAAGCTGAAAAGCCTGATTTTTAAGTTTCTACTTCCCTGGATTCTTTTGACATAGACAGAACTATTCCTCAAGAACAGTCATGTTAACCTGCAAATCTGATAGAATCATTCAGTAGTCAGGCTCTGATTTCATTCACCTCTTCAGAATCTTGGGCTGTAATCCATATCTGTTATTGTATCTTGGAACCAAGTCTGAGACCCAGAAATTTTATTTTTTTTAATTTCTTAAAATTTTATTTTATTTAAAAAGGGGTAAAACTAAACATAACAAAACAGAACAAGGCAGATCAGAAGGAAACAATGTGTCAGATTTCAAAACAAGACAACAGGAGATCTACAGTGGCTACCAGAACGTCTCTTGTTTTCTTCTAAATGGTTGTCTATCTTTACACACGACAAATTCATGTAAAACAAAATAGTATAAAACTGATCAGAACAGGGTAATGAAGGCATTACAGGCCTTCAAAACCAAACAATATGAAAATTAAAAATGGTTGCCATAATGTCTCTTGTTCTTTTCAAAATAGCTGTCCATACTTTCATGTATGTTGAAATTAAACAATACAGAACAGACTAAAACCACTCTGAACAAAGAATAGAAGCATTATTGGATTTCACAGCATGATGATATGAAATCAGCAATGGGTACCATAATGTCTGTTTTTCTTCAAAATAGCTGTTCATTTCATCACACATAATATAATCAATTCTCATAAACTGTATAGGAGAAGTTCTAGGCATATAGAGTCTCTACATGTATACCTATCCCTTCTGCATTAGAGTGAAAAACAAATCAGAACAGAACAAAACAAAACAGATTACTAGAAAAATAACAAACAAAAATGCCAAATAAATAACAATAGCAAAGAGCCCAAAATAATAATGATACAGGCCTTCAAAACACGGTGGTAGGACTAGAACTAAGGTTGATATTTTACATAGTGATCTTCAAGAGTTCCTCAGGTCACCTGACACAAACATGCAAATTGTCCCAATCCTATGAATATTAACTGCTTTGTTCTATGAATTTATAGAATTTGTAGCATAATCATCTTAGCTATCATAATTGTGTTTATACAAATTTAGATATTTTTCTTTTCCCTTCTTTTTTCTTTTTCCTGCTTTTCCTGAGATAGTTTTTTTTTCCCCCTTTGAGAAGATTCTTACCCTTTCACTGTATTTATGGAGGATTTTGTATCTTATGTACTACCATTTCTTACATTAGGGAGACAATATGGTATTGACTCATGTGAGTTTGATTTATTTCACTTATGAGTATGACCTCAAATTGCATCCATTTATTTATAAATATCTCAATGTGATCATTCTTTATAGCTGAGTAGTACTCCATTGTATAAAAGTACCATCTCTTTTTTATCCATTCCTCAATTGATGGGCACTTAGGTTGTTTCCAAGATCTGACCATTACAAATTGTGCTGCTATAACCATGGGCACACATATATCACTGTTGTATGATGCTTTTAATTCTTCTGGGATTATGCCCAGAAGAGGAATAGCTGGATCAAATGGGATTCCAATCCCAGCTTTTTGAGGAACCTACAGACCAACCTCCACAGTGGTTGCACCAGTCTGCACTCCCACCAACAGTGCAGAAGAGTTCCTTTTTCCCCACAGCCTCTCTAACATTTGTTGTTGGTAGTTTTGTTGATCCTGGCCATTCTTTCTGGAGTGAGATGGAATCTAAGTGTGGCTTTAATTTGCATTTCCCTAATGACCAATGGATGATGAACATTTTTTCATGTATTTATTTGCCATTTGAATTTCTTCAGCTGAGAACTATGTATTCATCTCAGATGCTCTTTTTTGGATTGGGTCTTTGAATTTTGGGGATCTGATTTTTTTTTAATTCTTTGTATGTTCTAGACAGAAGTCCTTTGTCTGAGGGACAATTCACTAAGATTTTTTTCCCTATTTGTGGGTTTTCTTTTCACCATGCTGGAGATTTCTTTCAACATGCAGAAACTCTTTAACAGGATGTGATCCCAGTCATTGATTCTGTGAAGTATTTCTCATTCAGTTTGATTCTTGTTTATGAATTCTCTAACTACCCATATGTCTTCAAGATTTCTATATACTTTGTCTTCCAGCAGATTTAGTGTTTCTGTTTTAATATTTAGATCTTTGATCCATTTAGACTTTAGTTTAGTACATGGTGATAGGCATGGGTCTAGGTTTAGTTTTTGGCATATCAAGAGCCAATTTTTCCAGCATCATTTATTAAACAGACTATCAGCCGGGCATGGTGGTTCATATCTGTAATCCCAGAACTAGGGAGGCTGAGGCAGGAGGATCATTGTGGGTTGGAGACCAGCCTAGGCTAAAAAATGAGCTCAAGGCCAGCCTGAATTGCATAGAGGGACCATGTCTCAAAAAAGACAAAATAAAAATAAACAGACTATCTTTCTTCCAGTGAACATTTTTGGCCCCCTTTATCAAAGATAAGGTGGTTGAATATGTTTGTAGTTATCTTCTAATCATTTCCATTTATCTTCAGGTCTGGTTTTATTACAGTACCATGCTGATTTTATTACAATTTCTTTGTAGTATAACTTCAAGTCAGGAATTGTGATGCCTCCTGCTTTGCCTTTGTTGCTCAGAATTTACCTTTGCTATTCTAAGTCTTTTCTGTTTCCAGATGAATTTTAGAAATAACTACTCTCGATCTGTGAGGTATACTAGTGGTGTTTTGATGCATTAAATCTGTATAACAATTTTGGGAAAATGGCCATTTCACAATATTTGTTCTTCCTATCCATGAACACAGAATATCTTTCCATTTTTTGAGGTCCTCTTCAATTTCTTTTTCAGGGTATTATAATTTTCCTTGAACAAGTCTTTTATTTCTTTTTTTTTTTTTTTTGCAGTACCAGGGATCAAACTCATGACCTTGTGCTTGCCAGGCAGGCGCTTATGCCACTGAGCTAAATTCCCAGCAAGTCTTTTATTTCTTTTGTTAGATTAATTCCTAAGTATTTCATTTTTTTTTTGAATGCTAATGTGAAGTATGTGGCTTCTCTTATTTCTCTTTCAGTGATTTTGTTGTTAGTGTATAGGAATGCTATTGATTTTTGAGTGTTAACTTTGTATCCAGCTACATTACTGAATTTTAATTATACCTAAGAGTCTTTCAACGGAGTTTTGGGGGTCTTCTATGTAGAGTACCATGTCATCTGCAAACAATAATAATTTAACTTCTTTTATTTCTCGCTCTTGTCTAATAGCTCTAGCTAGTATTCCCAGCACTATACTGGATAGGAGTGGTGATAATGGACATCCTTGTCTTGTTCCTGATTTTAGGAAAAATGCTTTCAGTTTTTGGTCATTTAATATGATGCTGGCTGTTGGTTTGTCATAGATGGCTTTTATCATATTGAGATAAAGATCATCTATTCCAATTTTCTGTAAGGTTCTTACCATGAATGAGTGTTGGACCTTATCAAAAGGTTTTTCTGCATCTATAGAAATGATCATGTGGTTCTTATTTTTGTTGCTATTGATATTATGGACTACATTTACTTATTTATGTATGTTGAGCCATCTCTGCATTCCTGGGATGAATCCCACTTGACCATAGTGTATAATCTTCTTGATGATTTGATGCATTCTATTTGCCAATATTTTATTGAGAATTTTTGCATCTATGTTCATTAGGGAGATTGTCCTGTAGTTTTTTTTGGTTGAGTATTTCTCAGGTTTTGGTATTAGAGTAATATTTGCTTCCAGGAATGAGTTAGCGAGAATTACTTCCCTTTCAATTTCATTGAAAAGTTTGAAGAGTGTCGGCATTAAGTCTTCTGTCCTGTAAAATTCTGCAGTGAGTCCATCTGGACCTGGGCTTTTCTTTGTTGGTAAGGTTTTAATTACATTTTTAGTTTCATTAATTGAAATTGGGCTATTCAGCACCTTTACATCTTCTTGATCCAGCTTTGGTAATTCATATGTTTCTAGTAATCTGTCCATTTCTTCTGTGTTATCAAGCCTATGAGGGAAGAGGTTATCAAAATAGGTATTGATGATCCTCTGTATTTCCACCAAGTCTGTAGCGATTTCACCCTTTTCATTCCTGATTGCATTAATTTGAGGTTTTTCTTTCCTTTTTTAAATAAGGTTGGCTATGGGGTTATCAATTGTATTTATTCTTTCAAAGAAACAATTCTTTGATTCATTCTTTGTATTGTTAGTCTCCATTGCATTGATTTCTGCTCTGATCTTTATAAGTTCCTCTCTTCTTTTGGCTTTGGGCTTGACTTGCTCTTCTTTTTCTAGATGTTTGAGATGTAGTAACATCAGGTTGTTTATTTGAGTTTGTTCTGTTTTCCTGATGTGGGAATTCACCACAATAATGCTTTCACTGCATCCCACAGGTTCCAGTAAGTTGTATTTATATTTTCATTTTCTTGTAGATACCATTTAATTTCTTCTTTAATTTCTGCTGTGAGCCGCTGATTGCTCAGGGGTGTATTATTCAATTTCCATGTATTCGTGAGGTTTTTGCAGTTTTTTCTATCATTAATTTCCAGTTTCATGGTGCTATGATCCAACAACATGCATGGGATAATTTCAGTTCTTTTGCATTTACTTAAGCATGTTCTATGGGCTATTATACAGTCTATTTTAAAGAATGTCCCATATTCTGATGTTGTTGGGTGGAACATTTTGTATATATCCACCAAGTCCATTTGTTCACAGGTGTGATTCAGTTCTGTTATTTCTGTGCTGATTTTCTGTCTAGTTGATCTGTCTTTTTGTATCAATGGGGTGTTAAGGTCTCCCATTATAATTGTGTTATTGCTGTTTGATTTCTCATTTCTATTAATATTTGTTGTGTATAGCTAGGTGATGCCAAATTTGGTGCACATTTGTTATTTCTTCCTCTTGAAGTTTTCCCATAACTAGTGTGTAGTGACCTTCTTTATCTCTTTTTATCATTCTTGGTTTGAAGTTCACATTGCCTGTTGTTCCTGCTTTTTGGGGGGGTTCCTGTTGCGTGGAGTATTGTTTTCCATCCTTTGGCTTTCAGTTATGAGTTTCCTTTTGGGTTAGATGTGTTTCTTGTATACAGAATATGGTTGTATGTTGTTTCTTGGTCCATTCTGCCAGTCTGTTTCTTTTAATTGGTGAATTTAAGTCATTTACATTAATGTTTATAACTGAAATATATTGGTTTATTTTTGACATGTTATCTTTCTGCTGTTGATTCTTAACCTTTCCACTCTGTTTAATTGCTTGTCTTGGTTAGTGGTTTTTTCCTATGTCTATCAAGAATGTCTTTCAGTATTCTTTTCTGGGTTGGTTTGGTGGTCATGAAGTTTTTCAGCTGTTTTTTGTAGTGGAAGTATTTTATTTCTCTATCAATTTTGAAAGACAGTTTTTCAGGGTACATTAGTCTTGGTTGGAAGCAGTTTTCCTTTAGGATCTGAAATATTTCATTTCATGCTCTTCTTGACTTCATTGCTTGTGTTGAGAAATCTGCTGTGATTCTGATAAGCTTTCCTTTATAGGTGATCTGCCTTTTCTCTTTAACAGCTTTTAATATTCTGTTCTTATGTTTGATATCTGGGATGTTGATTATCATATGTCTGGATGTAGTTTTATGTCAGTTATGGCTATTTGGAGTTCTATATGCTTCACTGATCTGTATGTCAGTTTCCATTCTCATGTTTGGAAAATTTTCAGCTATTACTTCTGTAAATAGCCTCTTTATATCTCTTGTGTTTGTCACCTTCTCTTTTGTTTATACCTATTAATCTTATGTTATTTTTCTTTGCATGATGTTGCAACTGTTGAATTGTTATTTCCTGATTCCTTGTTATTTTTAAAAGATCTTTCCTTTCCTGTTCACTAGCTTCGATCTTATCTTTGAGGTCTGAAATTCTATCTTCACTTTCATTGAGGCATTTTTGCTAACTTTCAATGGAATTTTTGATTTCCTGTATATCTCTTTGAATCTATTTCATGCATTCTGTTTCTTATATTGTTTGTTCAAGGTTTCCATATTTTTGCATTTCTTCTAATATTTTAACTATGTCTTCTTTAGATATGTTCAGCATTTCTTTCATTATATTTATCATTTCTTCTTTTACCTGAGAGATTATTTCTGATCTGAGATCTTTTATAGCTTCCTGGAGTTGTTTCTTTACTTCAATTGCTATCATTTCAGGAGTTTCAGGTGTATGGCCTATGTTTTGTTTTATGTCCATGTCTCCTAGGCTTGCTTGGGAAGGGCTGGAGATTTGAGATTGCATTTTGCTCTTTCGTTTTGTCATTGCCCTATATTCCCTTGGGGAAGCCAAATGCAAGGTCTCAGTTGTTTCTTGGGTTGAGAATATCTATTCCTATTGGAGGGAGTTTCCCCAGTTGAGTGGAGGTCCTTAGACAGACCTTACCAGATGGCTCCAGCCACTTGGGATTGCTAGGCCGGGCTTTACCAGTCTGTGAGCGAAGAACCAAAACTTCCCCATGGGCTTGAGAGCGCTGCACACACTTTTGGCTTGCCAGGCCAAAGGCCAGCAACTATGGTCACCTCAGGGTAACTGCGTGGGGCCCAGATAGGCCCAGAGGGACCTCCAGGTGTGTCCTCTGATGGTATGGGAGGTGGGGTGTGATATTACCAGTCTCCCAGCAAAGCACCAAAGCTTCTGCAGGATGGATAGTGCTGCACACATTTTCCGGAGCGCTGGCCAGGCCCAGAGGAACCTCATGATGCATCCTCCGGTGATGTGCAAGGCAGGGCAGGAGACCTAGAAATTTTAGCAGGTTTGTGATCTTTATTTCAGTCCCTTTATTTTTATTTATATTAACTGCTAGTAATCAATGGAAACAGAAATATGACAAAAATATGAACCAAAGCAGCATAGTAGCAAACAGACTTCAGGTTTACAGTCTCTTGAACCACAGGGGCCAAATAAGTTTGGTCTATGAATTTATACAAAGTCTACTTTGTAAAATTATTTGCAAAGTTATTTCATGGAAAGTGATTTTTTTTTAATTTGGCAAAAATAGGCCTGATTGTCTATTGGCTGTTTGCAGGATGTGTTTCCTCTAATTCATTCTTTCATCGAGGGTGTAACACTTGCCTTATTGCTCTCCTCCCAGCTGGCATCTTTGTGTCCTTTGTGGTTAGGTTTTGCCTCATCTAGCAGACGTGGCTATCAAAATAAAAGTACAACGTGAGCACAGATTGCAGATGTTCCCATTATCCTGCTCAGGTCCACAGGTTCTTCTTTTTAATATTAAAGGATTTTTAAATTTCTGTACAAGATGAGAAACGCAATTAAAACAGAGTCTAAATAAAATTCTTGACCACCATTCCTTCACTTTATTCTCAAGAAAAACAATTTGAAAATACTTAATACCACATCTCAACTCTAAAATTATAATTCCACCATCCTAGATATTGTAAGTAGAGAATATCATCCACTCAACTAACAAATGTACATTTGAACAATTCTACAAATTTTACAAGAAGATATGAAAGTTACTTTATTATGTGAAATTTTCCTAGTTAATGATCAATGAGAAAGTAAGAATTGTTGGTGTGTACTCAATATCTTAGATATGTGATCTTGGAGATCACTCAAACTTTTTGTGACTCAGTCATATCATCTAACATATAGGATTAATTTACTGTCACCCTGAGACTGGGAAGCAAGACAGAGGATTGATGGAAATCTCTTAAAATTGTTAGATTATTCATCTGTCCCAGTCATTTTTCTTTGTTTTGCTTTCCCTCTCTCTTCTGTTCTTCCTGTCCTCTCCCACTTCACACCCATCTCATACCCTCCCAACTACATAGTAGTGTCTTAATCTAAATTCCCTGTCTTCTAGGAGATATTTTAGCTCTACAAAAGCATAGCCCTCTATTTGCAAACTTTAAATTTTCCTGAAAAATCATATCTAAGTTGAAGTTCTATGCAAAGAGGCAGTTAAAGTACATTTCAGTTTCTTCAGCTGATGTCAATCTGCCTGAAATGAAGAAGGAAGAGGAGAAGAAGGGACAGGGAGGAATGAACCATCTCAACAGTTACAGCACACTTCAAATGTCAAGAGAAATTATGCCCAAAAGTTTAGATGGGCTTCTTGGTCTCAAGGGTAAACAAAAGCCACAGCTAGAAGACTGAGTCAAGACATTTGTAGAAAAGGAAACACAGCCATATCACTTTATAGTCTAAGAATCTATTGTATTCTGAATTGTTCTGCAATCTGGGATCATATTCTTGAATTGCTTACAGCTAGATTTTTCAACTAGCAAACCCTGGATATCATTAGCTTGCTTGAGTAGTTGAGCTTATATTTTATTGCCTTCTCAATGCATTACACAGAGTAATTTTGCCTAGCCAAAATGAGTTTGTAGTATTTTTGTTTAAAAAAGCGCTAATTATAAAGGAATATGCAACGACTGGTTTAAAGTTACAGTCCTGGCTTGTGATTTATTTTACAAGCCTTCCTCCCTGTACTTTGCTAAATAGACATTCCTTGTGTTTTATCACAAGTTTATCCCATTGCGTCATGCTCTCCCTAGGATTGTGTGCCTATATTTTATTTTACACCTGCCATTAATTACCTGTGGACCTATATCATGTCTCTCTCTGACTAATTTATTATAATGGAGCCTTCTAGTGTCCCTGAAGCTAGCAGTCTGTCAGTGTTTCCATTAGAAACCCCATTTCACAGGGCTTCCAATTCAGCTGTAAAATTGTGCTTTAAGGTATACATGCTTTGAGTACATGGTATGAGCTAGGAAGCTCTTTAAAGATCCAAAAAGGCAAATTTGGAAAAAAGCTATTTTAAAATTGATAACATTGATGTGGGCCACAATTTTTGTGATAAAAAGGAAAGTATTTTTTACTCCTAATCTTGTAAAAGAATTTATAGATATTTATTTTATTCTTTTCAAAATAGAAGCACACAAATATGAAAGTATATTTCTCCATCATTTACAAAAAAGAGTACAATCTAAGTGACAGATTTGCTTTCATGGTGTGTGTGTGTGTGTGTGTGTGTGTGTGTGTGTGTGTGTGTGCATGTATGTGTGTGTGTTTTACTGGGGACTGAACCTGGAGACTTCACAATCAGCTACATTCCACACCTTTTTTTTTCTATGTTGACACAGGTTTTTACTAAGTTTTGAGGTGGTCCAAGCTGGACTCAAAACTTTTGATCCCCCTGACTCAGCCTTTCAAAGTGCTATAATTACAGAACTTGAGCTGTAGTCAGCCTGATTTCAAATAGCTCCTATGCCTGCTGTGAATTTCCTTTAGTGCCAAAGATAGGAGAATCTATAGACTTTCATATCAACTTGCACAGCTGTGAGGCAGGTGAGTACCTAAGGATGGGACTTACAACCTGCCAGGGATAAACACCAAAAATGTAGTCAGATTCTGTAACAGCAATTCACAAAATGGGGAAAACAACTGTGACTCATAACTGATAGGGATTTTTAATTTGATATTTAAATAGGACTCTTACATTTCAGTACTTCAGAAGACATTTCCATTTAAAATGGGGAAAAAAGTATTAAGAGACATTTCCCACAGGTGTGCAAATGGCTCAGAAACATGTGAAGATGTCTAGGAGCATGAACCACAAGGGAAATATAAGTCAAAACCATAATGTGGAGGAGAAGACAAGATGGCCGATCAGTGAGCAACAACTCCTCTCAGGAGAAACAAATCATATGCCAGAATAAAGCACCCTGGAGAGACCCAGACAGAGGGAGATGGATCCTCTTGACACGGGAAGAAATTAAAACGTAAAAAAAGCTCATCCAATACTTTGGGACTACAACTGCAACAGCTAAAAATTATGAGACACAGCATTTTCATGGTGACTCACCAACTGTGCACCAGCTTGAATCTACGCCAGCCAGCAGAGCCGCCCAAACTCGTTCCCACCACCACTCACAGGAAGCACAGCAGCGTTGAAGTCAGGGGTTGGTGAGCCTAGATTTTAGGAACAGTGGCAGAAAGGCCTCAATGACTGGGGCAGGCAGTAGAATGAAGGAGAAAACTAGACAAACAAAGGCAGGAAAATAGCATAGCAGAAATTAGGCAGAGAAAGATAACTAGAAACTCTAACATAGATGGCCTTAATATGCTATACTGTTAATAGTGCACCAGAATTTAAAACCTACATTTCTCACACTACTCTGCTTAGATGTATTATATTCTGTTCCAGTCATTCTACCTGTACTAGATTTGAGGGCACAGACAGTAATCCCAAAAATAACAGGATATAGTACGGTAATCATCCTTAATTTCCTATTAATTTAATCTAAAGCTCTGTAAAACCTACACTGTTTTACCATGACTGATCGTAATTGAATCTGTTTTGTTGGATCATAGTTTTGTATTGATAGATTTTATTCAAAGCTGTTATGATTGATAGTATCAAGTCTGAGAGTATAGGCAACTGCACTTAAGATGACAAGATCCACTCTGGTTTGATTATTACCTGCCTTTGAAGTTTTGTACTGTCTACAATGTTTTATTTTTACTAATATTGTTAATTACTGCTATACTCAATTATACTGCTATATTCAATTGTGCCTGATAATATAGACATTCTATTGAAGATAATAAGAAACAATACAGTAATCATTGTAGATCACCTTGTACTGTGGTTTTATATGACTTTTTGGTTTCATGTTTTTATAGGAATTTGTTTTGTTTTGTCTTGCTAAGTTTTGTTTTTCCCTCTAATACAGAAAGGATAGAAATACATGTAGGGGTTCATGCATGCGTTGCTGTTTACACTCTCACTATTTGAATATCTACTTTGTATGCTTTAATTTTGTAACTTGAATAAGAGGACAATATGTAATTTATTAACTAGTGATTTCTTATTGTTTATCTTTTTTTTTTTTGGAATTCTGTATTACCTCGACCCTTTACATGCTTTTGTTTCTCTTTAAACAAATTTTAAAAAAGAAAAAAAAAACCATAATGTGATATCACTTCACATGCATGGGGATGGTGAAAATTAAAAAGACTGATAACAGTAAGGCTTGATGCTAGTACAGAGAAATTGTAATTAGCATATATTGCTATAGGATTGTAAAGTGGCACAGATACACTGAAAAGCAGATTAGCAGTCCTCAAAATTTAAGAATATTACCATCCATTTATACTCTTAGGTATATATCCAAGAGAATAACATATCCCTAGGTACATATACAAGAGAAGTAATAATATATACCTATCTAAAAAGTCCATATAAATGTTCACAAGAGTCAAGAAATATAAATAACACAAATGTCCATCAACTGATGAATGGATAAAGAAAATGTAATCTACCTAATATAACTGAATATTATTCCATAATGAAAAGAAGTATTAATCAGTAATGAAAATGGACCAATACATGCCACAACATGAATAAATCTTGACATCACTGTGCTATAGAACAATCTACTCACAAAAGATTGCATGTTGTATGATTCCATTTATATGAAATATCTAGAAGAAACAAATACATAAAGATGAAAAACAAAATAATGCTTATCTGCAAGTGTGGAGAGGGGAAAATTAGAAATGAAAAACCTTGTAAATGATACAGGGTTTGTGTTTGGAGTTTTTAAATTAGATATTAGTGATGACTTCACAACTTTGTGACTACATAAAATCCTTCCTGTTTTACACTTTGAATGTATGGTACAGTATATGAGTTATACATCACAACTAAAAGCACATAAACCTCACAGACCTAAAATCTCTTATAAATAATCTTTATGATCCTATTTGAATTCATATGCAAGTCTTGGAAGCTATTTATTTTAGTATGTTTTGTTAACATATTACACATATTTATACAGTGGCAGTAGAAATTATTTAAAGTACATAATTTTTTACAGATCAAGTTTAATGAATGCTCTTTTTCTGTAACTTTTTATTCTAATGCATTGAATTGGGCCTACATTATTTTGCCCTTGGAAATGCTTGTTTTTAATTGTTATGCTGTTGCTTAACATACAGCTGTTGATTGGAAAAGTGGTCCTGATTATTCAGACCATACAATCAGAGTGATCATGCGAGTTTGTGTGGGTCAAAGATATTTATATCAGTAGCTCTAGTCAGATGAAAATTTGAGTTATCTCTCTCTCTATGAAGGCTATTCTAGGGTTCCATGATCATGAATTTATATAATTTAAGTCATTTTATGAAGAATGTCTTCAAAAAAATCTACCTGATGATGCTAAGTGATTACCTGGTAAAAGAATAAAGGGAAAAAATATTTGATTCCCATAAGGTCAATGTAGTGGAGTGACACTTACCCAGGAGTGGGTGACATTTGATGACACCTGGAGGCATTTTGGCTCATTACAACTTGTGTGAGGTTGTATGTTAGGTGAGGGAGGTATGTTTTATTGGCATCAAATGGATAGAAGTCACTGATGCTGCTGAACATTCTACAATGCCCAGGAATGATCTCTCTCTGGTACAAAATGTCTACAGTACTAGGTTGAGAAACTCTACAAAGTATTTATGCAAGCAGGGGAAGGAATATAATATATAATATTACATATATAGAGTTTTGTGTATGCATGTTCTATTTAGTAGAGAGGCAGAAAGAAGAGACAGAAAGAAAAAGAAAGAAGAAACTGGGGGTGTGGCAGGAGGAAGACAGGAAAAAGGAAGGAAGGGCAATTGCTGTCTATGGAAAATTCTTAGCAAAGACTCATTTTCTGATTCTTGCGTTGCCAAGTCTCTGGTCCACATTATGTGCTCACATAATGATATTCACCATGAGACAATTCATATTATGTTCAGGGAAACTCACAAAGAACCCCTGGACCGTCATCATTTGAAACCAGTACGAATCATCAGTTTATTCAAATGTACTTAATGCTGAAGCAGCGTTGGCAGAACATGACCTGGCCAAGGCAGAGCATTAAATTTCCTCTATTAGTTTTTCCTGGAAAAAGAAAACAGAATGAGACTTTAAACCTATGGAGATTTTAAGTCACTAAATTTCAGATAATTCTTCCAGGAAAGAGACTTGTTTCTCCCCCTTTCTGAGCACTTTCTGAGAGTTCAGAAACTCTCTCTCAGATCTTTCTGGTATCTAGATAAGAATGTGCAAGGTTTAACCTTTAAATCTGAAGTCTGTAACCCAGAGACAGTTAATTCATGGGCATGGACACGTCAAAATTCTGGAAATGTTATGAACTTTGACCAAATGACATTGTTTAATCTTTTGTGTAATTATGCCTCTTATTTTAAAGTTCAGAGAATAACAGAGACCAAAGGTGGTCATAGTGGTGGTCACCACTATGTAACCTTACTAGTGTAAGAAAGTACTTTTGCACTTTTAGAGAATAAAAAATATCTTCCTAATATAACACTTGTATGGCTGCCTGAATACTCTACCATGCTGCTTAAAGTAGTCAGCATAGTTACACGTCCATATTTTTATTGGAATGGCAAAAACAGGAGAATACAGAGCATTTTTGAAATAAGGAAATCAAGATGTTTAATGTGAATTTTCTAACAAGATGTTGGTTAACAATAGATTTGTTTTTCCTTTAATTGATTTATTTTTGTGAATTTCATTTTCTTATTTATTTCCAACACAAAAGCAAAGATATCATCATAGGAATAACAATTCCCACACTGAAAACTCAAATAGTGTTAAAACACAGTACTAATAAAATATTAGCCAAAATATTTTGCTATCCTAAAATAAATCACAACCTAGAAGCATCAAGTTAAAATGTAACATTACCGTAGAATTTAACAGAATAAACATCTGCTTCTTTCTGCTTAAACTATTTTTCTGCTAAAGTAAAAATAACGATATAATGTCAGTACCTTCTCTTTTTGCAAGCCTTTGTACGTCTTCCTTTAGAGCTATAACAACTATTTTGCTTGAGAATTTTATCCTTTACATCAATTTAGCCTGTTGCTTCTCAACGTAGTCACCTAGTAACACATCTTTGTTTGTTTATTTTGGGGGATGTTTGAGACAGGGTCTCACTACGCAGTTCAGGCTGACCTTGAACTCACTTCGTAGCCCAGGTGGGCCCCAAACTCATAGCAATCCTCCTGCCTCAACTTCCTGAATGCTGAGATTACAGGTATGTGCCACCACACCCGGCTGTCACACCTGTTTATCAATAGTTGGCTAATGCATACTTATGGTAGAGATTGCAAATGTCAGCTCACCATTTCATGATGAGAAAAATTCTCATTTTTCTAAAATACCACCACGCTGTGAGCTAATATCAGAATAATATCAGATAACCAGAGCTAATAGCTACATAATATCAGAATAGATATTGTGCCAGGTTATGCTTACATTCCTCAAAGACACCTTCAGTGGCTAAATGAGCCAAATAAGGATGACAGGTCCTCATTATTAGCTGAGCTTAGAACAGCATATATAATACTTTACCACATAGCCTAAGCACACATTCCTCAGCTTCTCCAAAGTGCAGTTTGAATTCCGATAAGAAAAGTATCTAACTGGAACACATGTGCATTGGTTACATCTGCAATTTAAGCTCAGTAAGTAATTACAATTAACAAATTTATTTATATCAATCATTTATTGTAAATATACAGGAACAAATTACATGTAGCTTAAAAACAAAAATTATTGTTTTCTCTAGTGTTTATTGTTTTATGTATGGTGATTTATTTTTTACTGTTGTTAATGTGAATTTTACTTGTGGTTAAATACACTACTTCTGTGATGGGAATACAAAAACAATACTTAGCAGGATAAATGGCCTTACTGAGGACCTTCATGATAGTGACTTTTTCTCTGATACAGAAATTTAAAATAAATGAATGTCAAAGCCATTTTATATAAAACCTGCTAAACCAATGTCAATTGACATCAATTCCTTCTTCATCCAAAATTGTCCCTAAAATTATAGACATTACCAGAAAAACATCCCATGAGGCATTTTGTTGCCTGATTCTCTTTTTCCCACCCTACTTTATGTTATAAATCCAATAAAGATAAAAATTATGTTTTACTTTACATTGCATTCCTAATAACACTAAGTGTGACTGACAAACATGATAGCTTTAGGAATATCAGAAATTAGAGATACTAATTCACTAAAAATATGGAAAATTTGTTGTTGAATACCCAGCATTATTTGCCTGCAGCAAACTTAGTACTACACATGGAACAGTAATGGGTTACTCTCTTCTTAATTACTAAATGGCAAGTTCTAAAATTTAATTTATTCTGAATTTGAGGTTTCAGTTCCTTGGCAAATAGTCTTTTCCTGATATTTTAAGATAGATATACAGCATTTCTTTTTTTGTTTGTTTATGGTTTAGCACCTATAAATGTTCCAGACACATGAGGTTGTGTATTTGAATTTAACAACAATCATCTAAAGAATATTTCCATTTATCCGCTGAAATGTAAGCTCCAAGACACCAAAGACCTTTGCATTTTATTTTCTCCTCCACTTATGGAGTCTGAGATAGAGCTCAATGAATACATTTTAGAAATAGATATCAAGTTTCAGGCATAAATGATCATAAGGCTGAGACTGCAGAATCTGCAATCAGACACTCTGGATTGACCCATCCATTGCAAAGGTAGTCGGACTCCTGATCACCAACCTTGCTTTGCCTCAGTCCATTCATCAGTAAAATGTGGCTGCTGACAATGGGGTCTGCATGGCAATGCTATGGGAATTAAATATTTCATTCCCAAAGAAGTTTATAGAATAATATTTTGCATGGATTATGTGTTCAATAAATTGCAGTGCATATTTCATTATATAAGCAGAATGTTGATTTCATAAACTTCTCTATAACCAGAATTATATGTCTGGCGACAGAAGAAAATTCTTCCTAATTTGATCACCTGTGCTCCTTCTATGAAACTTTTTCAACTACATAGGGTATTGCTACAACTTTATAGAGCAACGTCTCTAAATGTTTACCACTGATTTTTGTAGAAGACAATTTTTCCATGAATCTCATGAGGATAGTCATGAAGATTCAAGCACATTATACTTATTGTGCACTTTATTTCTATAATTATTGTTCTGTGATATATAATGAAATAATTGTGCAACTACATTAACCATCATGCAGAATCAGTGCAACCCCTGAGCTTCTTTTCCTGCAACTAGATGAACTCATCTGGGGCTGATGGGAGACAGTGATACCCAAAATGTGTCACTTATGTCCAGCCCACTCCATAATATTTTTGGTTGCTCTCAGTAAAGAAAACTGTTTCACAAAGATATGAAGTTAGAAGTGGTGGTGGCAATCTTGGAATGTTTCACCTTAGTTTTAATCCAGAACATACGGAAATGTGAAGTTGTCTGAAGTATATTCTTAAGGTCTCTGTCATTTGTAATCTCAAGAGGATTGGGGTTAATTCACTTCTAGCACAGAGAAAGCTGATTTACCTGTCTTATTCACAAATGGGTTCTGGGTCCACTTCTTCTCCATGTGGGGTCTTTTGTGTTTTGAAAGTAATATTTAAACTCTTCTCAAAACTGAGATAGGTGATATGCAAGGGAAGTCCTTGCCTCTGTCTCTTTAAAAATCTCTGCTAATAGCTGAAAAAATCTCAGTGATCACTCAAAGCCCTCATAATCCAATTTAGCTTTAATGTGATCACTTTATCTGTTGACATGGACATACTGAGTTCATTAAGCAGGTTGAGTAAGCTGCATGAGTAAGTACATTTTGTGACCTAAACTGTGTCACAGAAATGCATTGCTAGTAGTGATGGTTTTCCTAAAAGAAATCTTTAGGGCAGCTCTTGTGAGTCAAAACTTCTGACCAATGATCTAGTTTTAGAAAGATACCTAACTTCTGTATATAAGAGAAAAACTTATCTGCTCTGTGTGCCTCTTCTCAGAGAACTGTGTCCATAAAAGTAAGGGCATGTCCTTTAATGTGGTTGATGATTTTAATCAGATCCTCCAAAATGTTCTGAAGTTCAGGTGCCTTTTTTTGGCCAGTCAACATTTCTCTATGGATGACTGAGTGCACCTTGCTTCTAAATGCCAAAGTCTCAACTCTTCAACCCAAGAAGTGAAGCAAGGAAGTTGTCTAGTCATGCCACCTGATCCAGTCAAGCTTATACCAACACAAAATTACCAATTCAGTTCTCATATGTAATCTCTCAAAGACTTGAATACTTCTGAAGTTGTGGTGTTCACTGGCAGAAAAATAAATAAACAAGTGCACATGACATACCACAACATGCCTCCTATCACACAGAAACAAGAATTGTTGTCTTGTCTACATCACTGGGCCCTTCAACTTGGATTGCATAGCACAGTGACTCAATAATCATCTCTAACTGTTGATCCTCAGTATCCTCTGTTATTTCGTGGAACACATGCTACCTTTTGAACTGCAACTTCTCCTAAAAGTTCACAGCAAATGTCCTTGGCGGCAGGTAGGATCAACTCTTCCCCACTAGTAAAGGGCTTCTTAGCTTTAGCAATGTGATTAGCCACTAAGAAGGATGCTCTTGATACTGACACATTGGATGAAGTGGTGACCTTCAGCAATTGCTTCTGTTCCATCTGTTCATATTTTTTTTCTTTTGAAAAACCCCAAAGGACTTGTCTTCTAATGCAGTGTTGTTAGTCTCTAGGTGTTCAAGCAGTTTTGAAAGTTTCATGGCGTTGCTGGATAACCAGGTGCCATATAGTGTACAAAGTGGGCTTGGTGAATGTGAAACATTAGTTGTGGTGCATATGCAATTTAAGTAGATCTCTTGATACTTTCTTTTTGATGCAGCTCTGTTTGTTGTTGTTGCCAGTCTTTTACTGTCTCATCATTGATTTTTTCCCTTTTTCAAAGAAACTCTCTGTTAATATTTATTTTTAACTCATTTTTATTAGGACTAGGTTGTGGGCTTACCAAAATTGTGACTGAGATAAGTGAACAGTACGAGAAAGAGGTATGGATAAAAGGGGTAAATAAAATAACAAAAGGACCACATGCAAAATAAAATGTCAGATTCTTGTCTAAAGCCTGCCATCAGACACAGCTGTATAATTAAGTACATCAACTCATTTGCCACTAAAAAGCCTACCACCAGAAGTAGCTTGTCATTTACTACTCCCTGATGGGGTTTTACTATAGGTCTGAAAGTTATTTATTGTGATCTCTGAACAGTCAAGCCTCTCTGATAATGTTAATCTATATTTACATCTGTTCCCCAGTGCTAGTATCACAGCCTCAGTTCCACCTCAGATCATCAGGCATTAGATTCTCATAAGCAACATACAACTTGGATCCCTTACATGCTTTACTGATCTGACAAGAGACAGAGCTCAGATGGTAATGGGGGGGGGGATTACAAATATATATGAAGTTTCATTTGCTTTCCCTCCACTTACCTCTTGCTGTGTAGCACAGTTCTGAACAGGCCACAGATCATTCTTGTCTGTAGTCCTGGAGATGGGGACTCCTGTTAAAGAGAATGCAGTTTTATTTAAGTCAAGTAATAATGTAAAAAGAAAAGCAACTATTTTCTTTCTGTGGAACATATATTTCTATTTTAATAGGCAGTTATTAACCTTAGATTTAAGCTTCAAAATCTGATGCAGATGAGAAGAACTGTGTTTAAGTTGTGAACTGGGCACCAGTGCTTGCTAGAAGATATTGGTGAGGGTGTACCGCACCACTTAGTCCTGGGAGCCCAAGCATTCAGAGATCAGCTGCCACTGGATTCTCCACCATGCTGGGGACCCCTTGGACCCCAGCTTTTCTGAGTGCCTGGTTTGTTCTCTGTGTCCCTAAGACACAGAACCCGCTAGCAAGTTTCCTGGCTTTGCCCAGTCCATGGATTTCAGCCTGCCTCAAGCTCTTTCCTTACTTTTTGTTTTTTTTTTATCCACTAGATGATTGCATGCATTTTCACCTCTTTCCCACTGAGCTTTTGCCTTTTCTAGGTTCCCAAGATCTAACCTATTGTCCTGCCTTCAAACCCTTGCTCGACTATTGAGTCCATGTCTGGAAAAAAGAGCCTTAAGCCAATAAGCTTTGTTACATTAAATATGTTATTAAAAACTCCGGTTAATGTTTCCTTTAATTCTTAAAACTTAGTCTCCAATGAGCCAGTTTGGAATGTGGCTTGAGATGAGAGAGTCCACATGCTATTTCTGGCAGTCAGTTGCAAGAAACCATCTAAACAAGTCTCCTCATCATGAGTGAAGGTGAATTTCACATTGATATATTTTTGAAGTATGAGGGATTGAACCCACAGCCTTCATACTGATACTATACCTGATCTTAGCCAAAAGGCCGAGAAGCGATAAAGCCTTCATACTGAGCTACATCCCACCTTTTTTTTTTTAATTGTGAGATAGTTTCTTTCTATGTAGCATAGGTTGGTCTTGAATTTCTGGCAATCCTCCTGCCTCAGCCTACCACGTTCTGGGATTATAGGCGTGCATCACCATGCCCAGAACAAGCTTAAAGTTTTTAATGCAACTTTTTTAAATTGCATATGCATTATTTCAATTAATTCTCAAATAACTATATAATTTTCATGCAAACTATGACTTTATGGAGAGAGAAAGAGGATACCATTATTATTTGTGCTGACACAACTGACATAAAAGTAAACTACCCCGGATAAACAAGGACATATCTTCACCCTATTTAATCTTTACAAAGAAGAATTCCCATTCATAGAGAAACAAATAAAAGAGGTTGGGCACCCAGGGTCACCTAAGTCATAATTAGTAGCTCTGGTTTTGCAGTTTGGCTCCCGTGTTTCCGGGCCGTCCGTGGATCATGTCTCATTTCCGGTTCCTGTCTCTGTACCCAGCTATGCACTTGCTGACTTATTCAGCGAGGTGATGTTACACTTGCTGTGAATTTTTCTTGAGCCACTGATCTTCTTAGTTTTGTATTGTAGATGTTCGTGTACATCTGCTTATGTCAACTCCCCAATTGGGTGTAAAGCGTTTATCTCAAATATAACATTTAACCTTTCTTTGTGTCTTAATTATCTACTGCTGTGTAACAAATTTCCACTACTCCAAACTTCAGATCTAAACAGCACATACCTGCCCCTTCTTTGCCAAGAAAGAAGACACATGTTTGATGCTGAACAGTTTCCTGAGCCTGTTTCTGAGGCTCTGAAGACCTCCTTTAATTCTCTACTGTCCTCCTCATGGTACAAGCTGGTAGAGTCACTACTGGTATGTTTGTCTCCCTCCAAACTTTGCGGCTTTTTGAAATCTCTGTAGGACTTACTCTGCCAAAAAAAAACCACTGCCATAAGTCCACAAAGAGCACTAAATGATTTTTATTTAATTTAACAACCTAATACCAATAATCTGTCATTCAGTGACTTACAGACTTCTATATTATCTGCAACTTTTGAGTCAGTTTTATATCCCTATTAGCTTCTTCATTAATGAGTTAAGCAAATCTTTGGCTTCTTTTCATCTAACACAATACAAGAACCAAGTTGTCCACTGCTCTTGAAAATCATACTTACATAATTCTGTTAGTGATATAACTGATTAGATGTCATGGCTTTTTATTTTGAAATTATTTTTGAAATTGTGTTATAATAAAGTTTATAACTGAGGCATAAGAATGAATGTAAACAGAACACATATCTATGACTTTTATGATAAATAATCTGACTTAATTAAGCAGATAATTAGCTGGCTAAGCAGGTTTCCTCTTTCTCTTTACAGAATTGTATGAAATTCCTCAATTGAGAAGTGTTAAAAGACCTGGCTGCTAGTAGAACAGAGCTGGCCAGAACCTTTAAATATTTAAATATTCCATTTATGGGAATGTACACTGAAAGATTCAAGTCTCCATGTGTGACATTAAAAATTAATAATTTTTTGTTCTTTGTAATTTAAAGTTCACATTAAGTAGAAACCTTGTCATTTTCCTCTTATTTAATCAAATAGGCCATCAATTCAAGAACAAGTAGATGAAACAGCTAACTTTCCCAGGCAGGACCCTTGCTAAATAATGAGAAATGATGTTTTATCTCTCCTAGACGAACAGAAGCCCCTCTTTTATTTCAGGTACGCAAAAAATAGAAAAGTAAAATACATTTCGATTTTATGCATTGGTAAGCAATACTCAGCAGGAATTTATAGTTTCATTTTAATGGAATTTTCTGCACATTGGAACAATTGCTACAAAATCATGTGTCAACCTTGGCGGCAATTAATGGCACTGAAAGAAGTCACATATTAGATATTTCATTCAACAAATGGTAATCTGAGCCTGAAAAAGATGCCTTTCCACAGAATCTGGCTTTTTTTCCCCCTTAATTCAAGCTGTTGAGATGGAGAGGCCATCTTCTGTAGTGCGAGGAACTCATGTCTGCCTTATTTTCTGATTGTTCCTAGAAACAGTAGACAAAAAGGTGTAGTCAAGGGATTTAGAAAAAAGAAGTTAACAAACCCATTGTTCTGATATCTTTTGTGCCCTCACTGCCCTTTATCATGTTCTAACTCCCGGAGTGTGTAGACCCTTTAATCTGGTGTAATAAATTATGAAATGATTTTTCTCAGTGAAACAAAAGAGACATTACTTGAAATGCTGGCATGGTACTGGAATGGTAGGGAAGGTTGATGCAACTATCCAGAAGGCCTGTTCATACCCTCTTCACTCCTCTTTACCTCAGGAAAACATTATTATTCAGCACAGTTAGCTTTAGCATTGCATCTAGAGTGAGATTAGAAAGTACTGATTTATGACAAGAATTGTAGCTGGAATAATAAATTCAGATAAGCAAAACGCCTTAAAGGCTTTATTTATTTTCTCTATTCTTAAGTTCTGCTCTGCTTCCTGCTTTGTATCTTTAAGTTATATAATTATTAATATGAAGAGTTTTACTATTTATATGTATCTCCACTTCTGTCCCAAGTATATAACTTGGTTTTTGGTTGCTGTGTCACCTCTGCAGCAGGAGAATGCTAACATGTAGGCATATAAATCATGCTGCTGTGTGATAAATGTGCCATAGAACATTAGGGCCCACGTCCTGGGAGGGAAATGAATCGCCTTTGAAGGGTGCAGTGTTCTACAGTCTATGGCAGATGGGAAAGGTAAAAATCCTTACCCAGTTGTTTTTATCTTCCCAATAAACGCAAAGTTTCCCTAGCTTCCCCTGAGATGCACACACACAATTTTTAAATTTTTAATTTTTTAAAATTCAACCATAGAGCCAAATTGAGCTGTCTGGAATCCATGCAAGCAAAATGGCTTGCAAGTCTTGCTGCTGCGGTGTTGCCCCCTTTCATAATCCTCTCTCTTGGATCTTTCTTTGCTCTCGGGTTATTTGTTTTGAGATGCAGAATAATTTCTTAGTTAGCCAAGTAGTGCTATATCACTAATGTGACCGATTTGGATTGAAAGATCAAAGTATCTGTATTGTCCTTAATGTCCTTAGTGTTGGAAGAGGCAGATGGTAGAACAGGTCTAGGGCTTCATACAGAAAACCCAGGCAGGTTGCCTCTGCATAATAATTACCACACAACATGCCCAGCAAGCAAAACTGCCGATGGCGAAGGGGTCTGATACACCTGAGGAACACTTCAGAAATTACAACAGTTAGTTCTGCTATGCAAGAAGTGGGAATCAGCGCATTGTACTTCACTTGGCCAAAGAAGTAACCATCATGAGTCATTTGGCTTTGCACAAATCGAATTGCTGCTAGTATATATCTTTTAATCCTTTTTGACAGAATTTCCCCAAATTCTTTGAAGTTTATTTTTCTCTAATAAAGATCTCCTTTAGACACATGGGTCCCCAAACTCAAGTAGAAAAACTTTCCTCTCACAGAGGGAGGGACAGATTTAAAACATTCTTATTAAGGTGTCTCATAAATAATCTACTTGCCTTCCATGAAATGTGCAGAGTTACACATGGTGATATTTTAGTAAGAAACAATGTGTGTTATAATTACATGATTCCAATTACATTTCCAAACTTGACCATTAAACTGACCTATCAGGAGCTCTTTTATATTTGAATTATTTTTTAAAAAAATAAATTGATAACCTAACCTTTAAGAAACCAACTTACTTGTTTTTTTTTTAAAAAAAGGCATTCTAAAATGTCACCAAAAGGGCTATAAGTTTAATTTGTATATTATTAATTACAGCTTTCAGGTTAAATAAGAGCAAGAATCTCAGTATCTGTTTTTGAATCTTGATGACAGACACCCAGAGGGTGCCAAGGTTATTCTCTAGTAAAAGTGAATGATGAGCTCTGAAGTATGAAAACCACTGAATTTAAGATAAATGCACCTTAGCGGTCATGGGGTCCAGCCCTTTTAATTTGCACAAAAAGTTTAAATTGGCAGAGCCAGAGGACGTTTAAATATCCAGTCATTCCTAGCGGTGCCAGCACTGGAAACAAGGACAAGGTCCTCACCGGCTTGGAACCGTGAAGGAATATTGCAAGTCAGTGTGCCCAGATAACGTGTGTGTGTGTTCACATTTCCTTTGGAAGAATCAAAACCACTTTGCGTTACCGATTAATCTAAACGAGGGGCCTACGAATCACCTCGTTAGCATCGGAACAAATACGTTTAAAGAGATTTGCAAACATGAGCGCGTGTTTGCATTAATATGTTGGAAGTCAGGAATGAAGGGCAGAGGACCCTGGCGCTGTCTTGCTAACCCTGAAATGTCCATGTGAGTCATAGTGATGCTTAGTTACACTAAAGCCTGTTAAGTCTCGCGGTGGAGATACTGAAGGAAGGAGAGGAAACTGAGCTGGAGATTTCGGAATTAAGGACCGGAACTCAAATCGTAAAGTCTAAGGTTATAAAAAGGGATTAGAATGTCTTTAGTTTTTCAGAAAGATTCTCTAAGCCTATAGGAAATTTTCTCACTGTGGGTTGGAAAGGCACCAGAGGATCTAGAAGAGGGTAAAGTAAATACTATTTATTCAGGACAGACTCTATGGTAGACTGCTTCCATTAAAATAATCTCTTGACTACTCACAGCAATCCAGCGAAGTAGCTATTTTTATCGGATGTGTAAATTTAAGTCCCTTTGAGAAGGCCACATGTGGAATGTGTTTATTAGCAGCAGGAAACATTTCTACTGGAATCCTAATAGAACCTGAAGCAGATATTTATTCCTAGAGCATAATTTCTGGAGCTAAGCGATATGGGTCCAATGCTGACTCTTCGGTGCTGTGGCGGACAGAAGTGACTCCCGCTAAGTATCAATTTCCTTGTCTGTAAAGCTAAGACTGACAGTAGGGTGGCAGTGACATGCATTAATGTGCATACAGACGTCAGCACAGTGCCTAGAGCTCCTAGGATCCGAGCCCTCGGTCACCGTTGGTATCGCCAATCTGTCCAGCAGAGGGCGCAATAACCCTAGAAAAGTAGGCTAAGTAAGGGCCCCCAAGGCCCAGATCCCTCAGGGGGACAAAAAAGAAATAGCACAGTGTAGGAAAGGACTGTTTCCACCTTGGAGAAAAAATTTCTGTGGCTCTCATCAGGGAGTTCGGGTGATGGGCCAACTCAGTAAATCAGAAGCATGTTTAGATACTTCCAGAGCTAGGAAGAGGAGAAAGGCCAGCAACCTCACAGTGGACCCCACAGAACTTACCTGGTGAACTGGCTCAGGAGGGAGGGAGCTGCATGCAGACACTCGCCAGGTGTACCCAGCAGCCTGGTGTGGAGGGAGGACCTGATTTTGTTCTTCAAGAACGCAGAAGAAATCCAAGGTGAAGGCCTAGCTAAGTGCCTTTTCCAGTTATTCTAGATGAATTATTCTGAGCCTTGATTATTAAATCCTTCTGTCTTAAATCCTTCTTTAGTGAGCTTTCACAGAGGACATGAACATTTAACCATCCAGTCAGGAAATTAACCACAAATTTCTAGAAATCAATCTACTTTAGCCACCTCACCTTTCAAACTAACTGAACAACCAGGTACACACCTAGAATTTCTTTCTACTGGAAAGACTTTGCTTCCTTACTCCTTGTTGGACTTTCACAGATTGGGGCTAAAGTATGAAAAACATCACCATCCATTTGGGGTGGTACCTATATTTTGCTTGCTCAGGCCCTTGAGCAAAGGGGTATTCCTCATGACACCTCAGGTGACATTTGAGAAAGAGATTTTATTTTGTTTTTCTGTTTTGATTTGTTGTTCTTTTGGGGTTTTTGGTACCAGGCAGGCACTTATACCTCTGAGCTACATCCCTAGCCCCAGAGAAAGAGGTGATAATTCTTCAGTAGTAGGAGTCATGGGCATATGGACAGCCTCCTCTTGAAGTTTTCTTGTGTCTCAAGCCCTGGACCTGGCTGGCGTGCAGGTCTGCATGCATCACTGTGACTTGATGTGTCAGACAACTCTCTTTTCCCAAATAGCAACCCAGGTCACATGGTAACTGGACAGGCCATCATCAGATGTTTAGTGTTTCCTAAGACCTAGTAGAAGCCAAAACTTGTTCTTAAAAGGAGACTAGAACTTTTTTTTCCAGAGGGCAGCCTAGCTTTGCTGCAGAATCCCAGTCCATGTTATGTGTCACCTTTGGGGTGTTAAGAAGGCTGCAGACACCCTCTTTTGTCAGTAACATTTGAACCTCACTTGATGTGTTACGTCACATGATCTAAGAGGCAGAGTAAATAACATGAGAGCTAGATGTTACAAAACTTCCTCTTGGTCTCCACTCAAGTTATTTACCAAAAAAAATGAATCAGAGTACCTCTTGCAAATGTTAGGCTCTTTTCAAATCCCAAAGATTTGAAAGATTTGATTGTTCCTTTTTGATTAGTGGTTGAGTGGATCATATATGGTACCTTGCTCTTCACCTTGAATGGCACATGACAGCTCAGCACAGCCCATACCACTGCATAGCTCAAAATGTCACAAAGTAGCAACCACTTAAATTACATGGGACTTACTTATCATTTGGCAAGGAGGCAACTTAACAATGCATCTCTAGAGTACTTGCTACATCCTGTATGCAGAGCCTACTCAGAATTTTATAATCAATGCCAAGGATAAACACATTGCCCTGTGCAAGAAAGCTGTTATCAAGTTCTCTGTGATTATAACTTCAAACTGAGGAGGCATCCCTGAAGTAGGATGAGGTTTGTCAGTGATCTTCCTGACTGAAAATATACTACCTCTCACAGGCTTCTTGCAGGTCACTTCATGCAGGGAGCAGGGGATGTGTTGCTTTGTTACTTGAAAAGCATCCAATCTGAAAAAACAATCTCCATTTGTATCATTAAATAATGATTCACTGTCAGTCTCAAAGACTACTTGTCTTCTTCATGGCCCAAATTAGCCAACTCAGTGGAATTTAAATGGAAATTGTAACCCCTATGTCTCCAAAGACCTTGTGGTGCTGGTAATTCATAATCATCCCAGGATTTCTTTTGCTTCACACCCACTTCATGAAGAGCTGTTCTAGTGGCACCATCCCTCATTTTATAGGTTAAGGAAACAATTTCTAAGTGTATTCTCCAGCTATGCATTTTGGTAGTGGTTAAATGACTGCCTGGACCCATTACCTAAGAAACTTATGACAAAATCCATTGATCACCCGACCTCCAAAAGCTTCTTCTTTAATGGGTAGTTCACAGTGCCATGTTGGATTCCAGGAATGAATGTGACCAGAGTCCAAGAAATTCCCCAACTGTAGGAAAACCCTAATCTAGAGGTACAGGCCCCCATCCTGAAAATTTGGGCAGTGAATAATAGGATATATATTTGGCATTATATGCACCCTGTGAAAGTGAAATGGGGAGAACTGTCTAAAAAAGGAAGGCAGAGGACATTGTTAACAGTGGATCAAGATTTAAAACCCACATTATTCTCATCACTCTGCTGTTTGATTATATTCTGTTCCAGTTTATCTACTTGTACTAGATTTGAGGGCACAGACAGCTATTCCAAAGATAGCAGGATATACTATGGTAAACATCCTATTAACTTAATTTGAAGCCCTGTATACTTTCTTATTATAACTGATCTTATCTGAATCTGGTTTGTTGGATCACTGTTTTGTCTTGACTGACTTTATTCAAATCTATTATGTTTGATAGTATCAAGTCTGAGAATATAGGCAACTACTCTGAAGACAACAAGATTCACTAGGATACCCACTCTGGTTTGACTATTACCTGCTTTTGAAGCCTTATAATGTCTCCAATGTTTTGTTTTTATTAATATTGTTCTGTACTGCTATGCTCAATTTTACTATGTCTGATATAGACGATTCTATTAAAGATAACAAGAGACATCATAGTAACCATTGTAGATAATCTTGTATTGTGGTTTAATCTTGAGCCATGTCCACCCCTTTGTTTTGAATGACCCCTTTTTGTTTTCTTTCTCATTTGGTTTAATTCTTTTCAAAATAAAATAATATTTGGCATTATAATAAGATGTTTCCTCAAGAAGGCTCAACCTGCCCTTCATACAAGGAGTGCTAATTTATAAAATCTCAATTATGAGAAATGATTTAAAAATTATGACTGTTCTCCCAAATCAAGTTCACCAGACCTAGGGCTTTTCTACATATATAAATTAAGATTTCAGTGTCATCTAGGAATTATTCACAGGACTTATGTTTTACGAATTCACAATGGGCACTGAATTAGCAAACGTTGAATCGCGGCCCCCAGGGGACGCGCAAGGTTCCTTCCTGTTACTCGCTGGTCTCAACACCTTTGTCAGTCAGCTGTGTAGGAACCTGTGTGCTTTATGTTTCTGCTTAAAGACACCCTATTTAGTAAATATCAGTAAATATTTGTTCACTCTCTAGCAATACATTGGAGGCCAACAGCCTTATGCCTAAGCCCCGCTCACCAATACACGTATTATCTCTGAGGCCCATCACGAAGGAGCACCGGACAGCACTCTAGCGTGCGGATTAGAGGCCATGCTAGAAGTGAAACCAATGTGCCACTTAACAAGTTGTGAAAAGAGCATTTGTTTACAATGTGAACCCTGAAAGAAGAAACGGAACAGTGTCCTGTTGGACCTCAGCTGGGAATGTGGGCACTGAACGACTTAAATTTTATGCCACTTTTCACACCAATGTAGCGATTAGGGATCTTAAAAACACTCCTGGCATTGATTTTGGGGTTACAAATACATTTTACTAGCAGGCAAAATCTCAAATACAGAATCCATGAATAACAAGAATTGATTCTATCTTAGTACGGGGAACATCAAAGTTAATTAGCCAACGCCAAAACACTGAGTCGCACTATTCGGATTATAGCTTTTGCTCTATCACGATAAGCACACTCTTTGTCATTGGCATTTAAGAATCTCCACTTGTCCCTGGCAGTCATAGAACCTCATCATTTTCATCACTTTAAAGAATCACAATTTGATGACAGCAGTTCCCACTCTCATTTTTGACCTACAGAGGAAAAAAAAATCACAGAACTCAGGAATATGTTCATCAAGGCCACGTGAAAGAGAGTGTCTGCTGGGTCATTCCAGGTAGCAGATGGACCTTGCATACTCAATGTGTCTCCTACTCCAATCTTCATAGGCCTTTGGATTCCTGTCTCTTTAATGTACAAAGGAGATTGTGACACATCAGTGTTAGCGTAGGCTGCCTTTAATTCCATGCTTCAGTGAATCAACCAGGGAAGAAATAGAGCATTTCTTGTCCCCTGAAGGACTGAATTTGGAATTTTTGCTTTTGGATCATATCAGTAAATTCATCTTGATCCAATTTTATATTCCTTTCACCTTGATCCTACACCCTAAGTTTCTCTCTCAAGCAGTCCCCAGATTTCTGTCACTATGAACTGCAAAGATGATGTAACGTTTTTTGCTTTGGTTTGTTTTTGTTTTTAATCTGTTTTTATGCTTCCTTTCAGATCACATGTTTTAGGCTGGGATTAACTTTGATTGTAGGTCTATAGACTAGGAAAGCTTGTGGAGACATGCCCTGATAATAATCAGCCTTCCCTTGCTAGTCAACCAATACAGAGGAAGCCTTTCCTGATTCTTCGGAGAAAGTTACCACCCAGGACAAGGATGGAAGAGTTTGGAAAAATTGGAAGGGTTCAAGTTTCCAGAACCATCTGAATTTTTCTAAATGCCCCATCCCAGTCTTCACAATCCCATTTCCTCCCATTTGATGTCTTAACTTTAACAAAAACAACCCTATGAGTTTGGGAAATCATTTCCACAGTAATTCAGGAGCCCTCAACGTTAAATTTTGGGTTTAATTTCCAGAAATCTGTTTTGTTACTATATACCATATGGCGTACCATAAAACCATTCAGGTCCTTTATTTAGACTATAAGCTGTGAATTTAAAGTCCTGTACTTGTTATGTGTTTTCTCCAAGTTCTCCTGCATAGTTTTAGGAAATCAATGCTGTTATATTTACGTTTTCAGCAAAAGCCTTCATGACAGCAAATGCCTGGCCCATGCCTTGCTTGCATAGGTATGGAATGACAAATATCTACCAGTAACAATGTATGTGTCCATTTATCCATGGCATTTCATTTCTTTTTCTTCTTAACCAAAGGAAACAGGATTGATAATGATGTATATGGGGTATGATGTAAAACTACTATGAATGTTAACACTTAAATGTATATAGTAAAATAGTTTAATATATTGACATTAATTTTCCTTCAAATACTCCCCATTGCTTCAGACACACCTATATAGCATCATTCTCTCTACTTTCTGAAGCTCTGGAAGTTCCAGGCGTCCTCAAGAGCATCTGTAGTTGCACTGTCAAAGCCATCTCAATGCCCCAAATCAGTACACATTTCCTTTTCAGTTCATTTTGAGTCTGAGCAACAGGTAGAAGTTGTACTGTGCTAGAGCCGATGCACAAGCCTGGTGAAGTCACACCATAGTGTTTCCCTGCGCTTGTCTTTCCATCCGGTGGCACTTGGCTCTCCCGGAGGAGCTTGCTGAGCTTCTTTCCTGATATGAACTTGGCTGTTCTCATCATCAGAGAAGCTGGGGACCTGTCGCTGAGAATGGCTGTGGTTCACTTTAGGGGAGCCCTGGTCCTCATTTGAGCATCACGTCCTGGCTTCAGAGGGAAAAATGTGTGCTGTTCAGTCTTCAGGAGAAGCTTGTCGTGCTGGATTCCTGATGTGAACTCGGCTGTTGTCATCATCAGGGGAGCATGGGATCTTCAGCTCGACTCATGCAGGATACTGCCATGGGATCCAGGCCCTCAGCTGGATTCTTCAGGGCCTTTAGTGTGTGGACAGATTTCATGTACTTTTTTTTTCTTTGTATTTGACTCTTTGGGTGACTGTTATAAAATAATTCTATAAATAATATATCCTGTATTAAATTGTTTTCCTTGCAAATCCTGACCACAACAGATATTGAGTAATTTATTATAGGGATTTAAGAAATTTGAAGACCATGTTGGTGGTTGTTTTTGTATTTGACTCTGGATAATGAGGTCTGCAACATAATCAGTTGCTAAGGAGAGACGGATATTGGGTAGTAATAAGAGAGAGCAAGCCAGAACTCCTCCTTATAAGGAACTGAACCCATAAGGAGAAATAGAAACCTTTGTTAGCTCTTTCTGCCTGTGGCACCTTGGAAAAGTGTTGCCCAGAATCAGCCTGGCTCTTTCTTCTTTAAGCTAAGCAGGTATCTTTTACCTAGAAGTCAGAGCGGCTAAAGAATGAACTGACGAAAAGTGGCATCATTGCTGATCCCACTAACTGACTTTTGACTACAAGATGAGAGAGCTGGTCAGGAATACTTGTGAGCTTCAAAGTGGCTGCTGTTCACCTCAACCTCCAACTCTTCTACAAGAATCTCTTTTGATTTTACAATAACCACAAACGTACTAGAAAAAAATTAGTTTACTCTTGCCAAACTCACACATTTTGGACCTTCCAGAGTATCACCGAGACTTCATTCTGAAGGGTGGGACACTCAGAGCAAGGTGATATTACTGATCCTGATTCCAGAGAAGACAACAGGAAATAAAGCGAATTAGTTTAATCACAAACAAGGCAAGCAGGATAAAAGGGTGCTTCAGGAAAGGAGAGATTGCAAAAGCACAAGGAGGAAGTCAAAAATACTTCCAGCACCAGACCTGAAGGGAAGAATGAGAAATTGCCATCGGAGCTGTCAATATATTTTTATCACCTTAAGTTCTTTTAAGACTGCATTTTTGTAGGTAAAAAATTGAAACTGTATTCCATTTCCAGTCTTCATATGTTCTAATTGCAAATTTATAATTAGGACCCAAAGTGCTTTTCTCTTATATAAAGTCTCATCCTCTAAGAAACTTTTTCAGCCAGAACATGAAGTTGGTGCAAAATCTTTAACACTATCCAGGCAACTTAGTGCCCAGACTAGTAATTTTTTTAGGACGAGTATTTTTCCAGTAGTGAAGAAATTGAAATAAAGTACTTGGACCTCAGAATCCTTAGACTGGGATAAAACTGCCATGATCATCATAAGACTTGGAATACAAGAGAGCTGGAAGTAGGTAAACAGGTGTAGAGTTTGCGGGAGACCCTATTTCTAGCATAGTGACTTAACATATTTTCCATGTATATTTATCAGTTTGTTGCAAGGCAACCTATATAATCAGCATGCAAACTGAAGGCATTAGGGACTAAAAGTTGTTATCTACAAAATTACAGAAGCAAAAGTAATTTAAGTACACTACTTAGAAATTTAAAATGTTCATTGGTCCAAATCTTGTGTAACACAAATCTGGTTTAAAGTCTAGAAATACTGATATTAGTGGAGAAACCACACATATGTGGTATTCTAAAGAAGAACCAAAACAAATAAATGAGAAAACATGCAACATGTTTTGTAAGATTGCTTCAACTAACCCTAGTGGGCGTGTCATTTTTCCACTTGTGTAGTCTCATGCCTCAATGTGAAAAGAACAACAATTTTGTGAAATACCTTCAGGGCCACTTAAGAAGTGAGTTATGGATCTCGTGATAGTCTCATATTCTGAGTTTAACACATAGGTTGGGGAAAAAAGCACTAGTAAACTTACAGGCAGTCAGGCCAACTGTTTAACTTCCTCAGCTTGATCAGTGGCTACACAATAGACTTTATACTCATCAAAGTGATTTGCAAAGAAAAGACACTGCTTGAGGGTTGAGGGTCAATATTCTTCTTCCAACTCATCAAAGTGATTTAGAAGAGCACTTCCAGTCCAAGTTGTCCTTCCCTTTCATCCCTTTGAAGCACTTTGTGGAACAGCAAGTACCAGAAGAGCAGCATTAAACAATCTGTTTCGTGTACACCTTTCTTCCAGCCAAATTGCACCCATAAAGCTGAAGCAGAGCCTCTTTGGATTCTCAACAAACATGAACTGAACATTTTACAGCTTATACAATAGTTACAGTGTGCTGTTCTTTTAATTAGCATATATATGGATGACTTTTTTTCCTCCCAACATTGTTATTGTTACCATAATTCAATAAAAGTACCCAAAACATTTACACTGTGGACCATTGTTATGATCTACACTAGGAGAATGGCACACACGGTGTTGTACATCTGCTTCCAAAGTTGCCATTTTATTTCATATTCTCATATCCACTTTAAGAAGAAAAAATACTGTAGCTTTTGGATCACGTCTTTACTTTTTTTAAGTCATTTCTGCCTCTCTATGAATTTCAGTCTCTTATATATTCTGTTTCTCATAATGATCTTCAAATCAATTCTGCTAAATGGTTGCAATTTTCCCTGAAATCTCTCATAACAATAATGAATTGTCCTCTCAATCCACTCCATTGGATTTTTATTATTTAGAAAAATAAGCAATATTGCCCCTGTTTGTTCAGTAACTAGACTTACATTTGGCCTTTTCAAAATGACCTCATGAATAGTCAAAAGTATGTCTTTCCCAGAGAAACCAAATACATATTTAAAGGAAAATCAGTACAATTTCTTCATAGTGTAATACTTTCTTAAACCATTTATGATTACAAGAGTCAAGAGAACAGAGTTCAAACAAACTTCCCAGGTTTTCCAGTCGTCTTGCCTTCCATTATTATACCTACTTGTGACACAATAGAGTGGTAGTGACCAGCTTAGATTTCAAAATTATAGGCTCCAATACTTCTTCACTTATGTAGCTCTATTATACCCACTAGACTACCTTTAAATTAACCTGTCAGAATCTATTTTACTCTGCCTAAAAGCAAGTATCAACTGTTAGAGAAATTATAGATATCTTTTGAAGTATAATTTGTGTTGATAGCATCAAAATTATTAATTTTAAGAAAGCTGTTTAGGCAAGACTCTTTTACACCATGAGGCATAGTTGGAGTGAGTAGCAAATATGTCTGAAATGCAAGACAATGGTTCAGCTCCGGGCTGAATCACTTTCTAACTGCTAAGGCAGTGACAGAATCTGTGCGTGCAATATTCTAAGCATTCATTCACATTTTTCCCAGCAAATTCCTAGGGAACCTTGCAGAAATATCCACAAGAGAGAGGGAAATATTAATTAATATTATGATGGGGGGTGTTGTCCTTGCTTGATTATTTTTGGTACTGGATTTTGAACTCAGGGCCTTACATATGCTAGGCAAGCACTCTGCATTGAGCTATTCCCAGTCTTAGTATTGTAATACCATGAAAGAGAGAAAGCAAGACTTCCTTAAGTCTATTAGGAATAAGGGCATCTTTTCTTTCAGTTAGATATTAGGGAAGAATGACAAGGACCACAAAGGGAAAGAGAGAGTGATATCAGGCCTGGAACACCAGAGAATCGCTATGCAGATAAGATCAGTGTGACTGTCATAGCAACACAAGCAGCAAATAGAGGGCAAGTGATCATGAGTACAGATATAGAACATCACTGATAGAAAGGTAAATTCTAAGGGCTAAGAAAAAAAAAGACAAAACAACAAAGACTGCACAGAAGGAATAATAATTACAGATACCTAGAATATTCTTCAAATTTATCAAACACTGTCCAAAATATTTCACCCATATTAACACATATCTTATCCTTTAATATTCAACCTATGAAGTAGAGACAATTATTATCCTCTTTGCAAATGAGAAGATTGAGAGACAATGGACAGAAGATACTCACCTGCAGTCACTCAGCAAAAAGAGAAAGGAGAAAGAAAGAAAGAAAAAGGAAGAAAGAAAGAAAGAAAGAAAGAAAGAAAGAAAGAAAGAAAGAAAGAAAGAAAGGCAAAAGAATGAAAATGTAAATGGTACTCAGAGCTTTGAAAGGGAGTATTTTAATGGCTTGCCTGCTCTCATGCACTTCAGAATCCCTGAGAAGTAAGAAAGATGCTTAGTGTCTAGAGTCAGTGTCTCCACTCTTAAGTGTTCAAAAGTTTTCGGATATTGTTGCTGTTGTTACTTAGATGCATCTGCTTGGTTATAATTCTCCAAAAAGAAAAAAACAAATCACAGGTAATGGAAAACACAACTTAATCACAGCGGTTAACAAGAGTATCGGCTCTTTTTTCTATTTTGTCTAATACGGGCTCATTTATTTCTTTGTCTGTTGAGTGAGATACCCTGCCTTTTACCCAATTTTTCCTGGTTGTGCCTGAAGTGGAAAACATATAACCCACAAGCACTTTCAGGCCCACAAGCCCACCTCCTTCGCCAGAGAAAGTCATGTTCTCCTCAGTTCATAACAGTCCCGTATCTGCACAGCACTCTGATAATGTACTCACTTCCAGTCCCTAACTCAGTAAGAGAGAAGGAAGTTCTGCTGCTGTTGCATAACTGTATTCTGAGTTCTTTGTGCTCCTCATGTATCAGTCAGGCTTTACTAGAGAAACAGATGTAACACAAGATATACAAACGCATAAGAAATTATAAGATTGGCTTACAATGGGCAGCCAGAGTCTGAGGGAGTTTGCCGGGGAAGCCTGCGTACTGGAGGCTGCAGGGTCCAGCCCAGGGCCTAGAGCTTACTGCAGTGTCCTGTGCAAGTCCGCATCAGGAGGCCAACTGGTCTGCTACAGAACACTAAAGAACCTTCACCGAAAGGCTGAAGAGTCCCAGGCAGAAAGAAGCTGAACAGTTTGTGCCAGAAACCAGAAATTGTCCAAGCTGAGCACGAAGACTGGAGCTCCTCTGAAGAACCAGCAATCAGTCCGTCCTCATTTGCCTTTTATTGTACCGCAGGTTACTTTGCTGGGTGAGTGTAGCACTCACACCATCTGCCTACCCTCCTCTAACACAGGCTGAGGATGTTACAAACTAGGGACCCTGGCCTCCTGCTGAATCACTTAAATCTCCTTCTCAGATTGAAACAATGAGCAATATGCTAGAAGAGTAACTGCTTATCCTCTACACCCCAGGAGGTAGGACTGCTGAGTCAAGCTGCTAGACTTCTCCAGTTGACACCGTGTATAAACCATAACATAGTGAAAACACTTTAATACAAAAATAAAAGGAACAATCTTATTTGAATGAATATGCCAATACTATTTCATAAAATGATCTCTCTGTAACATGAGAGGAGAACCAAATCAGGTCATGCAAACAAATGCTAGTACTCGAAAGGTTTTGGGTGCTCACATATTTCCAATAAAGTCCAACTGAATGAACAGTAGTGTTGATGAAAAGAACAATTCTCTAAGCAAGCTGACAATTCTGCAACTGTTTAAATGCCATTCAGACTTAATTAATGTAAAACATATGAAGGAATATATATTATATAATATACATTATATATGAAAAAGTATATAATGTAAAATATATGAAATACAAGGAGGTAAGAAATACTCATTTAAAAAAAAATTTTTTGTACTGGGGATTGAACTCATGACCCTGCACTTGCTAGGATGGTAATTGTGCTGCTGAGCTAAACCCCTGAGGAAATATTCATTTCTTGTAGATAAATAATAAAGTCACTGAGAGAGAAATCAAGTAATATCTTTTACAATAGCATCCAAAAAAATGAAATACCTAGGAATCAACCCAACAAAAGATGTAAAAGACCACTACATTAAAAACTATAGTACTTTAAAAAATTGAAGAGGATATTAGAAAACGGAGAGAAATCCCATGCTCTTGGGTAGGAAAAACCAATATAGTGAAAATGACCATACTTCCAAAACTGTTATACAGATTCAATGCAATCCCAGTCAAAATTCCAATAGCATATCTCATAGAATTAGAGAAAACACTGCTAAAATTCATCTGGAATCAGAAGAGACCTAGAATAGCAAAGGCAATCCTGGGCAACAAAGACAAGACAGGGGTATCACAATCCCTGACTTGAAATTATACTATGAAGCTGCTGTGATAAAAACAGTGTGGTACTGGCAAAAAAATAAAATAAAATAAAACCAGACCTGAAGATCAGTGGAATAGATTACAAGATGCAGAAATAACTGCAGACACAATAAGCTACCTTATTTTTGATGAAGGTGCCAAACACATTCACTGGAAGAAAGACAGTCTCTTTAATAAACGGTGTTGGAAAAACTGGCTCTGCACATGCCGAAGATTAAAACTAGACCCATCTCTTTCACCATGTACTAAGCTAAAATCAGAATGGATTAAAGATCTTAATGTTAAAACAGAAACATTAAATCTGCTGGAAGATAGAGTAGGTAAAATACTTGAAGACATTTGCGTAAACAAAGCCTTTATGAATAAAACCAAGATTGCACAGGACTTATTGCACAAAATCAACAAATGAGATCTGACCCTACTGGAAAGCTCTTGCACAGCAAGAGAAACCACCAACAGAGTGAAAAGACAAACCACAATGTGGGAGAAAATGCCTGCCAGCTGTTCCTCAGATAAAGGATTACTATTGAAAATATATAAAGAACTTAAAAGAAATCAGCCCTCCCAGATTTAAAGAGCAGCATCTGAGATGAACACACACTTCTCAGATGAAGTACAAACAGCAAATAAATACATGAAAAAATGTTCAACAGCATTGATCATTCAAGAGACACAAATTAAAACAACACTGAGATTTTACCTCACCCCAAAAAGAAAGACTAGTATTAAGAAATCAACCAATAACAAATTCTGAAGGAGCTGTGGGGAAGAAGGAACCCTCCTCCACTGTTGATGTGAGTGCAGACTGGTGCAACCACTGTGGAAATCAGTTTGGACGTTCCTCAAAAAACTAGGACTGGAGGTCCCATTCAACCCAGGTATTCTCCTTCTTGGTATCTTCCCAAAAGAATTAAAAACATCACACCACAGCAATATAGGTGCGCCCATATTTACAGTACCTATAGTTAGTAACAACCAGATCTTGGAAACAACCTAAATGCCCATCAACTGAGGAATGGATAAAAAAGATGCGGTATTTCTGTACAATGGAGTACTATTCAACCATAAAAATGATAAACTGGACACTTTTATAGGTACATGAATGAACCTTCAGAACATACTTATTAGTGAAATAAAAAGACATGCATGTGTAGACATTGTATTGTTTCACCAGTGTGACAAGTTGAAAGAAAAAATTATATGTGTATGTATATAAAAAAATAGTTAAGATAGTTTTTTAAAAAAGAAGAAGCAGCAGCATCCTGGCCTCCTTTGTCATCCACATGGCCTGTTAAGAAGCAAATTCAGTGCCTTCCTTCACTGATCACCTCTGTAGGTTCTGCCTTCCCTTCTACATCTTGTCCCATTCTTAGTCCCAGAAAGAATGACTTCAACCAAAGCAATGACTCAGGTCACACCTGCGTTTACTTCAACTAACCCACTGTGAGCCATTTTGAGTTGATTTTTGGATGTGTTAAGAAATTTTTGATGTGCTATAAGGTTTGGGGTTTTTTTTTAAGTGGATATCCCTTTGTCCCGGTATGTTTATTAAAGGTAGAATCCTTTCTCTACTTAATTGCTTTTGCATCTTTGCCAGCAATCAATTGTCTGTTATGTGGGTATCTATTTTGAGACTCTGTATTGGTACTTTGGTGGTTTGTCTGTCTCGATATCAATCCTGTTTTGTCATGATTGGTGCAACTTTGTGATAAGTCGTGGGATTGGGGAGGATTGGAGCTCTAATTTTGTACCTTTATCAAAGTTATTTAGACTATTCTGAGTTTTTTTGTATCTGTACTGAAATGTAAGAAGAAAGAAAGAAAGAAAGAAAGAAAGAAAGAAAGAAAGAAAGAAAGAACTCATTTCATTGCTACCTACATATTTCCCACAGCTCCAGATCCTCAGATTCACTGAGTGACCAAAATGAATGGTTATGAGTGTGCTAAATGTGCATGTTGTTTTACCAGCAGATGAGCTGATTGGCCTGAAATAGAAATAAATCTTCAGTCCACCTTCTCAGTGTTTTTTTTTCATAACCTGCTTTGAAAGATGTAGAGTAAATTAAAGGTCACTCAGTGACTCATATCTAAATGCTACATGGTTAATCTTGACAGTCTACTTCCTAAGAGATTCAACCAATTATGCCCCAGATTCCAAGATCATTAAAAGGTACTGGACTCTTGAAGTCATCGAAGTGTTTTAAAATTCAGCCAGTGTAACCCTTCCTGAAAGTGCTCCACGGCTTCTGCCCTAGTGTGTTGGCTCTCCTGGGAGCCGACACAAGGTAGCTGTTTCACACTTCAGGAGGAGAGTACCAGCTGCCAGACTTGAAATTGCTGCTGGGATTACAAGAAATTCCCAACCACATCACAGCAGAAACAAACAGCTAGTCTCCTATGTTAAAATAGCAAGATGAGATTGAAGAGACTAAAACTTTTACTCCATGGAATCTTTTACAGCAACTGTTAGATAACATTGATAAGATTTGAAATTCAGGGGATTTTGCTATAATAGCAACTGGGGAGAAAGGTAAAGACTTGGAAGTAGGACAATAAAAAAGAGAGGGTGGATAATTTTAGAAAGTTTTGTAAACAGACTTAATTAGCAAGTCATTCTTTATTACATATTGTCTTGTGGTTTTAGTTCTGCAAAGTTTTTATTCAGAATAGGCAGTGGCACACTTGGACATGGCCACTTCCAACTGTTTTGTTCATTTTCATCTCCCTACAGGTAACAATGAGGCTGTGCTTTTGAGACTCAGTTAATTGAATCATCCAAACTCATAAAATTTAAATCACCATCTTAAACACGAGAAGCCTTGAGTCTAGGTAGTGTACCAAATCAGACAGTGACCAGATGGCTATTTTAAAAATTACAAACTCATATATTCCTGTCATTTCATGAAATCTAATCAGTCACTGGATGTTGCTATGCATGAACCCTTGGAAAATAAATTTTCCCCATCCTCTGCCCTCTAAGTAAGCAAGCATTGAGCTGTGCCATCCCAGACAGATGAGAATTAATCTTTTTCTATAGAACTCCAGGGAGGTAGAAAGCTAAGTCCTCCTCAGTAAACTACACCCTGGTAATATTAATCTTTATTCCTCTTGTTTGACTTATTAACTATTTGCCAATATATCAAAATGGGAGAATTTAATCTTCAGTATGGTGACAAAGCAAAAGACTTTGAAATTACTGTAAAAAATCAGAAGTCTGCTGTTTGTATTAACAATTCATTCAAAACTTTAAAAAGAGCTGGCCATGGTGGTCCATGCCTATACTCTCAGCATGCCAGGAAGCTGATGCAGGAAGATTGCAAGTTGAAGTCTGACCTAGGATTAGTAAGACCCTACCTAAAAATAAAAAGGGCTGAAGAGGCAGCACAGAATGAAGGTCCTGGGATTAATGTCCAGTGTTTAAAAACAAAACAAAATACTTTCAAGTAGATAGGGCATTAGATTGTCTGAGAGCTGCTATTACAATGCTTAAAATTAAAGTCCAGTTAAGGTCCATTAATTATAATGCAATGCCTCAGCCAAACAACAGCTTGGCCTTAAATCAATACTCAATTAAATACTTCCTGCAGTTCTAGTCATTAATTGCTCTGCAGCTTAGAAAATAACATTCTAACTGCTTGTAGAAAGATAATCAAAAATGGTGTGTGAAGTTACATTTCGTTCTTTTGTGATTATCTTTCCTAGACCAAAAAAAAATTAACTTCTTCAGTGACTGACGGCCTATAGATTTTCAATCCACTCAAAACTGTTGAAAATTGAACTCGATAGCAAGTCATCAATGTTTGGTTGTAGAATAATGTAGAGTTGATTTTAAATGAGGACACCCACAAAGCAAAAATAGCATTCTCTTCATCAAGGTTTCATTATTGAGAGGTGCGATCACTTCTGCATTAGATCTTTAACTGGAGACATACAGAACTCTTGCTGCCTATGTGACGTAGAATGGGAAATGTTTAGAAGATAGTATCTTCTAGCAACTGTTGGCAAGAGAGCATTTAATGGTTAACAAGAAAAAAAGAAAGAAATGCTATCTTGTTGTGGTACAGCGAGGAATCATTTTTCAGCTCAGTCCTAAGCATGAAACAACTCACCCTGCCAGGGGTGATTTAGCATGATCCTCCTCTAGATGCATCACCCCGAATGCTGATTGTGCAGCTGGAGATGGAGGATTAAGGACACCAACATCAGAAGGAGCCACAGGACCCAGAGGACACACAGAAGTGAGCACTGTGTCTAAACAAAGAGAGGAGAATACAGTGCAAACACGCACACCATGAAGGCAGGGAACATCAAATTACTGCAAAGGCAGAGCCTAGAAACTTGCAGAGTCAGTTTTTCGGTTTATATCAGCTTTGCATAGCCTGGGGCAAGAGTATGTGAGACTAAGAGGAGATGCAGGGTAGAAACAAGCAGCTAGCAAAGGAGAAGCACCCTCTCTTTTCCTTCACATATTCATATTTTAGGGTGGATTGCTCGGATGTATGTACTGGACAGGGTTTGTAATATTTTTATTCATGCTAGTTTGAAATTAGCCATTATGATTCTGTAGAACTGTAACTTCTTTTGGAATTTCTCTTTAGTACATTCAAACTTGGGCACTGAGCCTTCTGACATTTTATCTCACATTTTGTTCATTTATTTACTTGCTTATTCATTTATTTATTTTTGGTGCTGGGGAATAAACTACAAGTCTCACACATACTAAAGCTAAGTTCTACCCCTGAGCTACAACTTCAGCCCCTTCTGAGCCTCCTTTTACAAATGTACCCCAGATTTCTCCAGATAAGTCAGCTGTATGTGTTTTAAAAGTCCTTTGGGGGGGGGGGTTAAACAGTTAATAGAAATATAAAACTCAGCTCTTTCATTTCTCCAGCTGCATAGCAATGACACATACACTCTCTTCTAGTGCACTCAGCTCATGCCTTGCTCCTCCCTGGAAAGCTTTAGAGAAAAGCGTCTACTAGCAGAGCATCATGACCACCGGGCAGAGAAAGATATTTTCAAGGTCTCGCCTCAGGCCTCAGTCAGCTCTGTCGCCCTTCCTGTAACTCTTGCTGTCCGCCTTTGTGCTCTCTGTACGCGCACCTGATGTGAGTGGTCTCATTCTGCCTTCCTAGGATGCCCAACCTACCTGGCCCTTGCTCCTTATCTCAACCCTAGGCCACCTGTGCTCTGCCAACCTCTTACAATCCCACAGACTTTATCCATCTACAAAATAATTTCTTGATTTCTTTTTGTCTGCATTAATTCTTTCAGAATTAAAAGTTGTAGGGAAAAAAAAAAAAAGAATACTAAGACTTCAGTCTGCCTGAAAACGCAAACCCTTCATATAAGGGCTCCAGGCGCCCCATTTGGAGTGAATTACGGTGAAGCTTCGCCTCTAAGAAGAGAAAGGAAAACACACCTCCTTCTCCCTAAATTAACAGTGGTATTTCCAGAGGCGCCTGAAAGCGACTCCTCTCCCTTTCACTGCTTTCCCCTAGCTAAGGAAGGGTTTTTATCCCGTCCCCGTTTGTCAGAAAATTGCCCGAGTCATCCTCACTGCTTCACTTTGTAGGAAAAGCTTTCTGTGCAGCCCCCTATATTTTCCCCCCTGATGCATAAAGGGAAGTTTTTGCAATTTAGAAAAAGACACTTTTCAAGTGTTTGTGATTTGCAATTGAAAGCCCAGATTTTTATACAGTAATCCATTGTCATGGATTTCAAGATCCTATTTTAAATTAGGGCAAGGTTAACTTGAACTATTTTGTTCTTTTGGCATTCCTGCTATAACAATTTTAATGCAAGGCCTTTCTTGGAAGAAGTCTGACTATAACAGACATCTCACTAAGTACTTGCAGGTATTAACTACTTCACACTTACAACACTGATCAAATGGGAGTACTAAGATACTCACCCAAGGCCACACAATGGTGGGACCAGTACTTGAAGCCAGGAGGCTTAACTAGAAAGCTCACATTCTCCTGTGGAGCAACACCACCTAAAAGCGACTCACATTGAGTGCACAAAATTCACACACAAGGAATAACAAAAATCCCGTTTCTAAAATATTATTCATATACGTGTCGATCCAATTTCTTGTTCTTAATGTGTACTAAAATGCACAGTTCTAATTCAGCTCAAGGCATCAGTGGTTCTCAAGAAGTCTTTTAATCATCGTTTGGAAACCCTGCATTCAAAGATTTTCTGACACCATTATCTGCTATTTGTGGCTATGAGAAATTTCCTCAGATATCTGAGAGTGTGAGAATGTACAAAAGTAGGAAAGTATATATCTTTAAATAATGTCATCTTTACCTAGTGAATTCCTATCTTGGAATGTCTCTTGTTTCATTGGAGCTAATCTTCATAAAAGCTAAACTTTCTCCATGTCTAAAATTATGCTTTCATTTTTCATTATGTATTAGTTCTCCCTGTAATTATATGAATGACTCATAAATATGTCTAATGGATCACATCACAAAACCTTGCAACTCGATGAAGACAAAAACCTATACAGTTCAAATATAATCAGGAAATACAGTATCTGTTAATGGCTCCATTGTGACAGGTCATAAAAAATTTAAATGTTTGACATGGACTCTAGTGAACTGTATTAGGACAGACTTTCAAGTCTAACAGTGTAATCATATTTTTTTCTTTATATGTACCAAAAGGAAGACCTACCTACTTATCATGTGATTTGCCATTATTATTTATCTCCTACAAATTAAAGCTGAGGAAGAATTAATAATATTCTAATATATCCAAGCATAAAATATAGAGTTTATTTTTTTATTTAATATTCTTATTTTGATTTGAGGTATGTTTTATTGCACACTTTTATATACTTTTTATCTATATTAAATCAATGAAGATTTATTTTATATATCCAATATTAAAAATAAATACTGCTAACTCAAATTAAATTAAAATTGAACAACTATGCAAAAAAATAAAGGGAAAATTGGTTTCGGGTCTGTGATGCAGTATTTCTAGCACATATTCATCATAGTCCATTTAGGAAAATAGAAACTTCAGTGGATATTTCAACTGGAGGAAGTTTAATGTAAGGGAATAAACTACAAAAGGGTCAGGTGGGCTGGAGAGGCCAGAGTGGGAGAGGAGAGTCTCCCTGCAGTGGGCCACCAGCACGCTGGCTGCAGGAGCAGGGGTTTGTGACACTACCTGCAGTACAGGGTCCCTGCCCGGCTGGGGCTGCTGGTGCCTGCTGTAGCTGCTGCTGACCGGAACCAGTGCAGAAGCTGCCTCACAGGAAGGCGTGGTAGTGCAGGAATGCTGGGGCTCAGCTCACCCGCAAATGTCACAGGCAGCTGGGGCAGATAGACAAGAGTCCTGCGCTGCCAGAGTGGTTGAAACACATGCTGCTGCTGCTGCTTTGCTGTGACCCACAAAACCTGTGTTGCTACCGAAATCCTGCTGCCCCAGTAGGGACAGAAGTGCTCGATGAACCATACTGTAAGCTAGATTTAGCCAATGGCTGTAGTTAATTGACCCCTGACTTAAATATATACCCTTGCCTTTTAAATTTACATTTATGTTTAATATACATAAAAAGATTTTATAGATGCTATACATATATATATATAATGTATTAATATATGTGTGCACATAAAATGTGTATACAGGCATGATATATACTAGATATACACATGCATATAGTGTGTGTGTATCTAGATCGCTATATATTTCTATTTTTGCCTGGCTCTGTGTTCTGGATGATTTTTTTCAAAACCAGTATCCAATTCTAAAATCTCATCCTATAGATATTTTTAAAATTTCAATGACCACTTCTCCATTTCCAGTAATCCTAACTCTTTGTGGCTTGTATCTCTCTGTTTCTCATACACCCTTTTTTTATTCTTTTTAGTGTTACTGATTTCTCTGTGCCCTCATGAATATAAAGCACAGTTATATAAAAGGTATTTTGACACTATTTGTATTAGTTTGCCAGGGCCCCCATAATTAAGTACCACAAGATAGGTAGCTTAAAGAAGTGAAATTGGGGCCGGGGATTTAGCTCTGTGGCATAAGCACCTGCCTTGCAATCGCAAGGACGTGAGTTCCATCCCCAGTACCAAAAAAAAAAAAAAAAAAAAAGTGAAATTTACTTCTCACAGTTCTGGAGTTCTGTCGTCTATGTTCAAGGCATTGGAGGCTTTGGTTTTGACATCTTCTGCTTGGCTTGCAGTTGGTCACCTTCTCCTTGTGACTCCCTGGAATATAGTTAATTTAGCAGGACTTTCTCTTTGATAATCTCTCTAGGGAGGATTCTCTTTTGGCATTAGCCCATAGTCCTAAAACTTACTGAATATGCCCTTTTTTTTTTAACCTGTCCCAGAATACAAATTGCTTAGCCATCTGACCAGATTAAATGTATGTTCCTTGTTAGAACTATTTTTGAGGTCTTTTCCCTCATTGTAGCAGAGTTCTTCTCAGGTGCCTTTGTTTCTGTCTGCTGAACTTGCTGGCCTCACTTTAGAGCACTGCTCTTAAGTGAGAGAGGCTACGGTTTTAGGAGCTCTCTGAGCTTGACGGTTCTCCACACTGTTTGAAATCAAATCAGTTCTTCTGGGGAGGTTTCCAGTGTGGTCTTTTCCTGCCCCTGCCTCTTTCCTTGGACGTACTTTCAGAGCCCCTGTTCCAGGCACTGAGCTTCTGAGCCAACCCTAACCCAAACATAAGCTTCCGCTCCTCTCGGCTCACCTTTCCACTATGGAACCTCTGTCCAGTGGGATCTGGGCAATCTTGGTCCAAGTATTCACAACTTTCCCTCCATGGGGTCGAGCTACCATTTTATGGTTAGGGCCACGAAAAGAGTAGTTCTTGACTTCTCAGCACTGATCACCAGCCACTTAGCTGTGGCTTTCTGCGATAAGATAAGCTTTGAGGGAAGAGAAAGCCCCATCACCTTAGTCACATTAATACTAAGAGAAGATTCTGTTAAACTGAGCTAAATATAGTGGGTGAGAGAAAGGAAATGGGTTGTGGCCCAAATGCTAATGATTCTCATCTTACACTTTATTCAATCAATGTTTGTTATTTTATTGAATAAATGTTTGCTACATGCCCTTAAGACTATTTTCAGAAACTTTAATGGCTTGCTCATTCTGTTTTGTTTTGGACAGTTTCCAGCAGCATTGCCTGTTTCACTGTGGAGTAGGTTCACAGAGGTCTTCACCGTGTCACTTAAAAATGAGGCTCTCCTCATGTTTAGTTTTAAAGGTAAGATAATGTGATGGTTATCAAAACTAAAGTCCTTGTATCAGTGACTTATTCTTGTATCTTATTAACGCATTGTCTTATCTCTATTATTTAAGAATAATGATCAAGGGTATTGATAGTTTCCTACTACCTATTAGATCAAAAAAAGAAAAGAGCTCCGTAAACACGTTTTTACAACTGGTCGAACTGTTGTGTATACATAGCTGTGTGCATATGCAAACCTCCACCATCATGCTTCCAACAGAGCAGCAGCCTAGACTGGAACCAAAACGAAAGGAAAATTTTAGCTTCCTATAAATAATAGATTAAAAGGTTAGGTTACTATAAATAATAAATTAAAAGGCCCATTCATGCTAACAAGTAGCTGTATGATCTTGAGTTTATAATGAGAATTCCACGATTATAAAAGTAGCACTTTGCCAGGCATGGTCGTGTACAGCTGTTGTCCCAGCACTCGGGAGGCTGAGGTAGGAGGATTGCTAGGAGTCTGAGGGAAGTCTGGGCTAAGAGTGAGTTTAAGACCAGTCTGGACTATAAGCAAGACCTGCTTCAAAAATAAATGAATAAATAAACTAAAAATTAATTAATTAATTAAAAGTATCAATTCATACCTCTAAACTCAGGTAATCATTTGCATTAATTGAGTTAATCCAGAAAAAACCTTTAGACATACCAGAATCATGTAATTCTAGAATTAGAAGAAAATCTTTCTGGAATGTTGTACAACTGTTTCATTTATAGAAGCAAATACAGGTGTCACTTCTTAGTATCAGGGATGATACCAAATTCACATCTTCTGATCAAAGATCACTACAGTTCACTCTAGTATTCTGCGTTGCCTATTATACTCAATTTAATGGCATGTTAATATAATGTAGCTGAAAAGTTCAGTTTTACTTGAGAATATATCTGGGAAATCTCTGTTCCTACAATTTGTATTTAACATGTAATCCAGAACTCCTCACTTTTATATCTGTGACTTCTAGGTTGATATATTCCCAGTTTTTTCACTGCTATTTCCCAAATCATTACAATTTTGATACTATATATAATGCATCTTTCTCAAATAGAATTTCATTTTTTAGCTTTGCCCTTTTAGTTAATTAGCATTATTACTTTATCATGACTAGTATTTGCAATAACAATGTATTAAACTCCTCTAAATTTTTAGTAAGATTTAGCTATCCTTTTTAAATTAACAGTTATTCAATAAGACACATAATAAGATTTTGCATTATTATATTTTCCCCAGTACTTGTATAGTCCTATATCATTACCTTTTAATTTATTTCAATTCAGTCTCATCTAAACTAAATGATTGCCAAGCTATATAATACACATAAAATTTTATTTGGGAATAAACTCAGTTGCAATTTGTACATATAAATAACATCTGAATATTAGTGCTATAATTTACTATTTTTAAAGCAATACAGAATCACATAAGATTAAAGTATAGTAGCCTCAATTAAAATGTTTCAATTCATTACCAACTTAATTATTTCACAAAGTATACATATATGAAAACATCACATTGTACACCTTAAATATACATTTTTTTTCCTAGAGTATATACAGAAGTAGTTTTGTGGGAAAAAGCTGCAACCTACCTCCACCCCCCAAAGAAAAAAACGTTTTTCTTGCTTTACTTTTTTAAAGTGACACTTATCATTTTTGATGTAGCATTTTTTCTTACATTTCTGTGATTGCGGCTTATTGTGCTTCTTCCATTTAGCTATAAACTCCATTAAGGGAAAGATCTCTTACTGATCTGAGTCACATATTCTTCCATGGGACTAGAGCAGTGCTTGGTTCTGCAAGTGATTCACTGCCATCTGTTGATTACATGCTGTATTTAAGACAGTATTAACTGGAGAGAGGGAGAGAGAGAGAGAGAGAGAGAGAGAGAGGCAAAGACAGAAATTTGAAGTGTACTTGCTAAGCTTAGCTTTTATAATAGTAGGACTGTAAGATGCGTGCTGTAGTAACAGGGCTGGATGCCTTTATCTTCAAATTAATTAAAGAAGGTTTGTAATATAGCCTGCATCAGGAAGAGAGCCAATATCTCTTGATAATGAGATCAAAGTCAACAGTAGCAATAGGATTCTCTAGCAGAAAATACTGGTCTCCACGGAGTAGGATGTTAGATAACACCTGACATATTCCTCTGGAGGAAAAATGTTCTTCCCAAGTTGGAAGACTGTTCCTGGCTCTCACTTCTTCACCCAGGGATCACCCCTCATTCCTTTCTCCAAATAGGTGTAGAAATCAGCCAGGGCCAGATGCAACATTCAGTCTGCAGCTTATTCTAAAGCATGGCCATCTGTCTATTCATTTACATGACCAGTTGTATTAAACTGTATCTATGTGTTGGGAGCTGTTCTAAGGCTTGAGGGATTTAGCAGTGGGTGAAACACATTAAATTACTGTTCTGAAATTTTCAAGACACGACAGTAACCTGGGGATTTACAGGTTTGTAAAACTGTGTAAATTAATTTGGAAAAAGAGGGAGATGAGACTTTATAAGATTGAAACTCTCTAAGAAAAACACAGAAAGATAGAGAGGCAGAGACTGAAGAAAAAAAGGAATTGTTTGCATGGCAAACACCTAGTAGCTTATGTATCTTTTATACATTCATGTGAAAATCCTTAAAAAATTGAGGCTGGCAGTGTGAACTCCTGTAGCTACTAGTTATGGTTTTCTTTAACTGAGCACTTGAAAAGTAGCTAATATTGCTTAAGTTAAGGAAATAATTTTAGGTTATTGACTTAGTTCCATTCTTCATAATTAAAACTCATCCCTGGCAGTCAAAACAACTTCGAGGTAATACAAAAACCAATGTAACTAGAAAGGAATGATATATGAGAAGGTTTGGAATGCTTGTGGTAAACTCCTACTTGACTACCCATTGATACATCTTCAAAGGATCCAAAAAAGTCCCAAAGTGTGCTAGCCAAATTATAAAACCTGTTATCACCATGCAAGTGTGCATGCTATGATTTCTGGCACGTTTCTCAAAATGTGAGCATGCTCGCATTTTCAGTAGCTACTAGGTTACACAATACTCGTGATAGGCAAGGACCACAGAGCCTCCTCCACCAACGCAAGTGAGCAGCACCAGACACACTTGCATCCTGGACCAAGCACTGATGGGTACAGCTTTGTTCTAAAACCCAAGCCTAGCAAACAATTAGCAAGTCCTAATCTCAGCACCATAATACCTCCTTGTCATTTTGAGACACTCAGAAATAGCATCCTGCAGAATGAAAGGAAAGAATCTATCAAACTGGTTTACCTTAAATCCATCAAACTGGGTCATTTAACTGGCAAGCCAAGGAAGCTCCTCACCAAACCAGGAACCACTCTGTCTTTATCCTGGACAGGCAGTTAGATGACAGCTCACTGCCAATCTGCACAGCTTTGAGCCTCACAAGTCAAGTAAATCTACTTAGAATATTTTGTATTTCTCGTATCTTCCTCATACTGAGTTCCAGTTTCTCAACCTGAAGCTACCACGTTTTGTGCCAATTTTTTTCTTTAGTCCTATTGAAATGATATCAAATAAATCTGCCTTATCTCCTGTAAGAAACTGCTTCAAATATGTCACATATTATGAATATCCCCTGTCCTCATCCTTTCTGTGTCTATAAGAATCCTCTTCCCCACATTAAATATTCTTCACTGTATCAGTGCTTTCTCATTTGACTTTAACCAATACAAATCTAGTGTTCAGCAAAGGGATGTGAGTTTCTGTTTAGTTTTAGCTTCCAGTATAATCTGAATTCACAATTGGAGATTTAATTTTTACCTTTATGAATTTAAGTGTTAGGTTTATTTATTTCCATTGCTTTTTACTACATTGAGGATAAGACATCCTTCCAATAATTTAGTTACATTTTTAATACTGCCTTTATCATCCAATAGTTGAGCAACTTCTATAACTTTTCCAGGTCCCATAGAACTTATTCATTGGTCTTCTCTATATTTCTAAGCTCCTGACAGCATGCTCAATAAGATAAGCCAATAACTGAGATCCTAGATACATTGCTCTGTAAGAAATCTTTCATTGTGATTAGCAAGAATACATTATTCTCTCCAGCGATGCTATCAAAATTTGGGATACAAAATCTTAAATGTATTATTTATTCATTTAACCAACATTTACTCAGTTCATTACCAACTTAATTATTGCTTTTTATGTGCGAGATAAACTTCTAAAAATATGAATGTTCATATGAATTAGATAAAAATCACATGGCATGTTAATACGAAGGAGTTTTTTGTGGTTCTGTAGTTTAGATAGAAACTTAAAAAATTAACTGCACATTCAACCATCAGTGCCACCATCTAGAAACACATAAGCGTGTTTCATCTGGAACCTTGTTAGGTTTTAGATAATAAAGTCCAAGTGTAATGGATAAAACAGTTCAAAGTTAATTTTTCTGGTTTTAGATGTAACAAGTACAGTGGGAGCTGGTTGCTAGGTTGGTTCACCAGATTAACAAAATCAGAGACCACGTTTTAGTGAATCTTGTCATTCCTCTTATCTCCAAAGTCTCAAGTGCAGCCCTTGTTATCAGGCCTCTGTTCAATGCCAGGAAGAAAAAATGGGATGGGAAAGCAGAAGATTTCTTAATAAGGATTTAAAACAAAACCTTCCCCCCATAACACTCAGCTTCTCCGATTGGCAAAACTCACGCTGTGTGGCTAGGACAGGCCACAGGTATTAAGGAAGAAAGGGGGTGTAGTGGGGGTGGGATGAGCTCACCAGCAGCGCTAAGTGATGGGTACATGGGGTGCGGGACTCTGCACCATAAATCAAGGGCAAGGTCCCAGGAGGCCTCATGTAGTTAGTTGCCATATTGAATGATAAAAACAATACATGGAAATTTCTGAGGTATGTTATGGTCAAGGAGAAAATAAGATTCCCTTATCATGGGACAAAAGTAACATTATTTGCCCAACCAAAAGATGTAAGAGACAGTGCAGGTTGATACAGATGGTGTATGTGGCAGAGTAGCAGAGCGAAGCATTTTTTTTTCCTTTCTTGTCTTGTGCTTGGCACAGAGCTTACCGACTTGATAAGAGTCACATAGATCATCAGTAGACTGCTCTTACCCCAGCCCAGCATGTCCTGTATTACAGCCAGTTCCTTTGTCATTTCCTCCCCTAGTCCTGTTCAGTGTTCATAAATTCCTGTTCTTGACATTTCCTTTTTAAATACTGTGCCAAAGGTTACTAAAGTACTAATCTCATTGTTGAGAGTCCAAAAAGAGCCTTAGATATGTTCAGTTCTCTGAGTAAATGCAATCATTTTTTAAATCTTCTTTAATTGTCTTAGCTGAGTCACCTGCCACTTGCATTCCTTTGCTTGAAATAGGTTCCTCATGAATATAGACCTACAATGATCTGTGGAATCTCCAAGATAATAATAATAATAATATTAGGTCAATATTGATTATGGAAAAGCAGAATTTCAAGATGACCCTAACAATCCCCACATTTTGGTGTTATACTATGTGTGATTTTTTTTCCCCTTAAACTTATCAAGTATGGGAAGAACTTGTGATTTGCTTCTATCTACTGGGATATGGCAAAGATGCTAGGGTATCTATGCATTGGCTGAGTTTCATTACAGTGAAATTAATGGGATATAACTCCCATGATTACATTACACCATATAAGTGTTTTAGCACATTGATATGAGAGACTTCCATGCTGGCTTTAAAGGAAAAATAGCAGAATTGCAACCAAGCTTTGGAGAAGACCATGTGACAGAGCTGCATACAGCACCTGCAGCCTCCAGTGGGAAACCAGGGTCCTTCAGCATATAACTGCATGGAAATAAATTCTAACAATAACCTGAGTGAGCATAGAGGTATCTTCTTTCCCAGTGAAGCATCTAAAGCCTACTGCACCCCGTGGTCCCTTGAGATTATAGATAATAAAGCCAAATAATTATCTATGTATACAAAAGTTAAGCCACCTTTGGTTTATAGCTTCCTGACAAAGTTAAAAGAAAAAAATGGTTATTTCATTATTCATATATAAATATAGTATTTCTTATTCACATTAACAACAGGAGAAGAAGGTGAGTCAAAGTATCTCTACATTCAATACTCTCCTATTTTGACTCTTAAGTTCAAAACGCTGGTAAAGCCTGGTTTGAGCACATGGTCCAAATGCTCTAAGCAAAGCCACATAATTCCATCAGTCTAAAGTCATGATGTCCCCAAAAGATCATTCACTCAATAGACCCACTCATTTGCATGAAATCAACAAATGGAAGAGAGATAAACAGCTTGGCATGGATGTGATTTTATTGTACTGTAAAACATAAAGTACCATACAAACCAGTGTGACCCGATTTCCTGCTCAGCATGCTGACTAATCAAACTAGCATTTCTTCATCCCATGAAGGGACTAGGAATAGTATTGGCGGAGGAAGCTATGTCTGGAGAAAGCCTAACATTTCTCTTCTTCATACCTTTTCAATTTTTATTCTATTTTAGTCTATATCCTATGACAGGTAAATCAAGATTCAACCAGGAAAATTGTGTCTCTCTTAGGATCTCTCTCTCTCTCTCTCTTTATACTTCTAAGTTCTAATGAAGTGGAAAATTAAGTTTTTGCCCTCCAAGTCTCTGCAATAGGTCAGAACAGACATCAAACATTAGCTCTGAAACACATGTTAAAGCCCTAAATTTAAAACCTAGAACATTAGATTAAATTCTCCTTTGATTCTGTTTCTAATTGCAACTTATCCCCAGCTACATGATCCAACACTGATTCACAAAGCAGAAATATACAGTGGGCAATGTGTCAGTCGGGACTCCTTCTCTTATAAGAGAGCAGCCAGCTAGGCTTAAAGAAAAAGAACTTACTACCTGACATAACTGAAAACTCTATTGCGTTGGCTTAATTTCTGGGCAGGCTCTTCCCATGCCAATAAAAAGAGAATCATTATTTCTTGATATATTTATCCTTCTGCTTTTAAATCCCAAAGATGTCAAGGCTTATGTATCATGCCTACCTCTGACACAATAATCCCTGTGACTTTGAGTACCCAGTTACATCTCAGCCCTGGAGTCAGGAGGTAAAGTCAGACTGTTCCAATCATGTGGACTCAGAATTGGACATGAATGACTCCTTAAAGTAAAACAGGAAGCCAGGCATAGTGGCTCATGCCAGTAATCCCAGCACTCGGGAGGCTGAAGCAGGAGGATCGTTGTGAGTTCAAGACCAGCCTGGGCTACAAAGTGAGCTCAAGGCCAGCCTGAGCTGCATAGAAAGACCCTATCTCAAAAAGACAAAAAAAAAAAAAGTAAAACAGGAGAGTTTTATCAGTATGTAAAGACCCACGGAGTCAAAATAGCAGATGTCTCAGGCACATAATAAACCATTTTTTCCAAATATTAGAATGAAACATTTTCCCAAATTTGAACATAATGAACAAATTTCCATTATCACTTTAGCACATAGGAATTAAAATGCCAAATAAAAATCCCATCGCCTTGTAAATTAAATAGTAAAAAATGTTATAGTCCAATATTGTTTTCTTTGTACATGTGTATGTAATGGCTTAGTTCAGCCACACAGATTTCGTTCAAAAGGCAGAGCCAACCCGGGGTTTTTATCTGACATTATAAGGCCTGAAAATTGTATCATCTACTAAAATGAATGTGATTCTTCAAAGAGTCCCAAAGTTGAATAAGTCCACTGGCACGCCAGTCTCTCATGTATCAAGAGAGGTAGTAGTACAGATGATTGTTGTATTGCTACACACATCGCAAGGTGACAATACTCGTAATTTGAAAACACATTAATACACTTAGCCTGCCAAGCAAGGCAGCTTAGCACCATGGTGTACTGTGTGGTGTCAGTTATTTCCCAAGTGATATTATGGGTGGCTGGGAGTGTAGCTCCCAGCCTCACAAAAGAATGTCACAGGGCATGTCAAGCAGCCCAGCAAAAGATCAAACTGCAATCTGATTTCTCCTGATCACATACGACTCTTGCACTATCATAAACCCAGAGAATCGTTAAGTTGGGGGTTACTCTGTGCAGAATACTTCCTGCCCCCTATAATATTTTGAAAACAACAATAATTCCTAGATATCCAGCACATTGGTGCATTGGGTAAAATTGGAATTCTGTCATTAAGGAAGATGGGAAAGCAGATATTATGTACGAAGTGCAGTCTCAGCCTTAGAGCCTCCATATATATATAATCAGTAGGAGAAAAGGAAAAGAGGCTGAAAGTCTGAGGCATTTTCCTGCCTGGCAAGAAAATTTACACAGTTTTTGTACTAGTGGTTTAAATAAATATAGAACCATGAGGTCATTGCTGATGAGTTAATAATCACAAGTTCTGTGAGAGAATTGAATTACCAGTGACAAATACGGGCTATAAATCTGTGCTCCAATACAGTTTCCTGACACATATGTTTTATAAATCTTACAATCATACTTTGCAGTTAGTCAAAAGATATATTTGAAAGCAGAGCAGCAGAGCCTTTGTGGCTAACAGCTGAACATGAAAGGAGTTTCTGTGCTTCTTGTTGAAAGATCTATGCATTCAAATCCATGAGGATAATCTGGAAAATCCATAGAGATTGAATCCAAACTGGGCTCTTCCTGGGCAATTTTCTAACAGATTTGCAGTCACAGCCAGAGAACACTACAAAGCTGATCTTCCACTGAAAATTTTTATCAACTCTGATAGCATATATTTTCATTTCAACCAGGAAAGAATTAAAGTTCCTTGAAATGTCTGATTTTTATTTTCTTGAGCAGTCAATTGTGTTGACATCTGTCCTTCCATATACCTTGAGAAAGCCCAGGCTGTCTTTAAACCCTAAGCTCTTCCCATGGCCACATCCAAAAACTTGAACCTCTAGAGGGCTAAGGAGCAGCCATGACCTGGGCAGATTCTGCCATCTGGGCTTACTTTTCCTCTGCACTTAAGCCCACATAGCTTGGATAGGCTTCACTACCTTGATGTACACAAAGATGGTCTCCCACACTTTTCACTTGGTTGGTCCAATAGGATCTGACCTTGCCATTTCCCCAGTCAAGTCTGAAAAACAAAACAAAATGCAACAAAACAAAACAAAACAAAAAAACAGAATAAAATGTAAAAAGCTACAATTTTTTTCTCAATAAGATGAAAGTGAGTGGACTGTAGCAGAGAAGCTGATGCTGCCCACTAAAATTCAGTACTAATCATCTAAAACCCCAAATCCTCTCACAGTTGGCCTCTGCCAAGATGTATCCTGGCCTTTGTGGTTTGTTGTGGGGAAAATATGGGGAGTAAAACTTTCCTAACTCTAACTAGAACTTTAGGGCTCTAAATTCCAGGAGCCACACTTGCTTTCATGGTCTATGAGGGTTATGGCCCGGACCCCAAAAGGAAATCGCCATCATTTCCCCATCCTTTTGTTTAAAGTTACCACCTTGCTTCTCTGCCACAAGCTCCAGATTTCTCCCTCTATAAGTACCACAGCTATGCATTGTTGAAAAACAAACAAACAAACAAGCAAAAAAAAAAACCCACATTAAGAAAGTCTACTAAAACTATCTCCCTTTGCAGAATATTCTCCAATAATGGTCTGTCTTCTTGGACCCTATGGAATGCTAGTATCTTAGGGTAATTTGCCTGCCTCTACTGAGAGATCCTGTCATTATCAGGTAGTGTAGAACAGAAAGCAGAAGAGCGACCCCTTCTGAGCAGATAATTTCAACAATTAAACATATTTCCATAACAATACCCCTCCCTTTTAGAATACCGGTATAGTCTGAAGGTGTATTCAGGTCTTGAAACCTAAGCCCTGATGTGCTAATATTAAGAGGAGGTGCCCCAGGAAGTGATTAGGTAATGAAGACAAAGCCGTCATGGACAAGGTTATTGCTCTTAGTAAGAGGCTCCAAGGTATTTGTTCTTCCTTTCCACATGGAAGGATTCCTCAGTCTGACACCTGTGGGAAATATTTATTTCCCGCATCACAGTGCACCATGATCTTGGATTTCCAAATGTCCAGAAATGTAAGAGGTAAAGATTTTTTGTTTATAAGCATCTCAGTTTGTGGTGTTTGTGTTAGAGAAGCTATGATAACTTATACTTACCACAATTATACTTTTGCATTTATTTGTTTTATTACTTAATTATATATGCCTGTCTCTCCCCCTGTATTCTACTCTGAAAGCAGTAAGAATCCCTGGTTTGCTCACTGTTAAATTATCAGGACTTAGGAATTGCTTCACATATAGTCCAGAATTATTTGCTGCAGGAATAAGTGAATAACATTTTAGTAACAACTAAACCTGGATCAGCAGGACTCATTTCTCATTATTATAAATAGGTGAGGTACACTGAGTCTAAACGTAACTTACACAAGAGGACTATCTTAAATGAAATTGATTCTTTACATGAATTTTCAAATAGAGAACACTGATTGATCGTCCAATGCTAATTGGACAATGAAAAAAATCCCTGAAGGAAATGCAGGATTTGGGTTTTTTTATATTCTTATAGCTTTCCTTAATATAAGACAAGAGCACAATTCATAAATATCTCAATTAATGATTCTGCTAGAAATCAAGACACTGTGATTCATACATTCAAACACTATATGATCTAATTCAATCCAAGCCAAAAAAATCAAATAAAACTAAACAAAATCTGACATATATAGAAGAGCTCTAAAAGATATAATAATCTATTCTATATAAAATTTCACAGAAACTGGATTCCAAGATTATATTCTGTGGCAAGGCAATGGAACATCTCTACTATAAGGAATGGAAGACTAAGTTAGCAAATGGTCGTGTTGACATTTGAAAACAATCCATAGCCCAAACAAAATTCCAACCTGATTATATGTATAGTTCATTCCTATAAAACAGATCTAGAAGATAGCTTATTCTTATAAAACAGATCTAGAAGATTTCCTTCAGTGAAAATTAGAACTTTCTTAAATATGTATTTCAATTTTGCTATAGTATAAGATGAACGTTCTTAGTAATTCCCCCCGCAATACTTCACAAATAAGAACCTCAATCAATACCATTTGGAAATGACCAATGGGCTACTAGTCCACAGTGACATTTAAAAAGAATTTAACAATAAACATTAAAGATTTTTATACAAACTTAACATTCTCATGCCATCAAACCACCCAATTAGTGCATTCTACAAAAGTATGGGTCTGTGACCATGTGAAAATTTTATAAATAACAGCGTCATTTATCACAGATAGTGTAATAAACTTCAGTCAACAGTTTCACTTAAGATTTTTTCAAAAGTTTAACTAGTTGTTTAATAGCCACAGAAAACTCTTATTAACAAACTGTATAAAACACTGTTTTATATAGAACAAGAGGATTATTAGATACTTGCTAGAACTATTTGTGTCCTATGTCTCCAAGTAGCCAAATAAATTGCTCTACTTTAGAGAACATTACCAAATACAATGTTGTTAATTCACACTGGTTCATCTTAAGGTATTTCTTCTGACAGTAGGTAGAAGAATTGTCTGTTTAGGCCAAGCAAAACTACAAATTTGCATGACCTTGGGAAAATAAAGTTAAATATTTTTACTACCACAATCTTGATCTCACATAAGCTGTCTTCAATAAAGGAGGAGTGATGTTTTGAGAAATAGAAGAGAGAATTTGAGAAGAGGTGTCTAAGTTCATTTATTTTAAATAAAAGTGGAGCTGCATGATATGTCTCCATTTTGATAAAGTCTGTATCTCTTCCCTAACACTTAAAGAATGAAAAGAAAAAAGATGGTTGGTAGTTGGGAATGTATAGAAATATAGTTTTGTTTCAAGGTTTACCAGGCCAAAAAAAAAAAAAAAAAAAAGTCAGGAAAACAAAATGAAAAGAGAACAGTTCCATCAAATTTATATGTAGGAGAATTTTGTCAGATTTTTCTCAAATATACAAAGAACATGAGGTCAGAAGATCATTGAATCTTAAAATGTAATTTAAAACAATTAAAAACCTCAAAAATATTATTTAATTAGGCTCCAGAGCTCGTCTGCCTGCCTATGTCTAATAGTGATCCTAAATCATGTTCAGTAAGGTCAAGTGTGCCCAGAAGTTCCTGTTATCTCCTTAGGAGATCAGATAACAGCAGACCATCTGGATCCATAGACTCTGGCTCTAAACCAAAAAGATCACAGAGTCCTGTCACCACCGGTAATAAATAGAGCGGCAATGATCAATACATGAGAACGTTCTGTAGTGTCAAACTAATATACAGCAAAACAGCTGGAGATAACATTGTACTTAGTCAAAGAAGAAACTCACAAAGTTTAGGTGGGATGCTTGGAAATTTAAGGGTCAAGATTCAGACATATCTGTATGAACATAAATAAAATATACTCTGTTTCTTAGGAGACAAAAAAAAACGGATGAGTAAGTTTTATATACTCTATTATCAGAAACTTTTGAAAGTCTTCAAAAAACAGAACACTAAGTGTCTAAATGCCTGAAAATTTCAGTTATGATTCATAGATATTTGTATGAACATGAGATCAAATTTACTTTGCTTCTAAGGAGATGGAAAAAAAGAAAAAAGAAAAAAAACCTCATGAGCACATTCCATGATTCAAATTATTTCTAAAAGTCTTCAACCAGTAGATCACAGATAAAGGTCTAAGTTCCAGAATTATTTAATTGTAAGTTTTAAGTCAACTCCACTATTTGAAATTATTGAAATATTTCAACCAAAGACAGAATTAAAATACAAAATTTTGGCAATTTCTATTATTATGGAAAAAGAAAATTAACCTTCAAGTTAAATTTTGCTTCATTGTTGGTTTGAAAGGGCAAAATCAATACTTTACCACCAGAGTTTATCGTGTTTTAAGTATTCAGAGGTCATAAGAATATGCAAAACGATTGAACAGGATAGCTCCCAAGAGACCTCTTTCATAATGCTGTCTCAGGAGGCTCACTGAAGGTCTTTGTTTTGTTTTGTTTTCCATTTTACATAGCACTTGTCAAACCCCAATCTTTAAACTGAAGATTTACATTTTTCTAAACACGAAGTAGATCAAATGTCATTAATAGTCTGATAATAAGAAAAGAAAAAGTCTTCACTTTCAATACAGTCAAAACAATTGTGAATCATTCTCAAAAAATGATCATAATAGAATGAAATTTTGCTGTCTCTCTCTTACGATTTTCAAAATTCCCATATCACTCATCTGCCTGAAGGCATAGCAGACTAATGGACACCTATGTTCATGTTAGATAAATCAGCGCAGTTCTTCTAAATCTGGATCAAAGCAAATGATTAGCTAATTGAAATATAATCAATAATATTGTTCCAGATTTTAAAATATAAATCCATTTTTCCTAAGGAATTTTTATTTTCCTAGTTTGTTCCAGTGGCTCCCATTTAATGATATAAATTTTTATTATACATTCATTGGGAAATAAGTTTTGTATTAAATGAATGCATATCTCTGTTAATAATGTACCAACTTGAAAGAGTTTCTTTCACATATATGCACAAATGAGTGAAAACAAGATCATGTGATAAATCTATTTTGAAGTCTGATGAACCTTCATGTTGTTGCTGATAAAGGATGATAATTTACATTCTGATCAACAGTGTGTGAGAGTATGCTTTTCTCCATACCCTCCCAGCATTTTCTGTTGTTTTGTTCTGTTTTGTTTCTGTCTTTTTGAAGCCATCCATTCTACAAGTGGTGAGATGAACATCACCTAGGTTAACTCACACTTTTCCTGGCAGTTGATGAAGCTGAATATTTTTTCATGAATCTGTTGCCCATTTGAATTTCTTCTTTGGAGAAGTGTCAGTTATTATTCTTTTTTTACTTTAATTGGATTATTTGTTATTGTCATTGAGGTTTTTTAAATTTATTAGATATTTTACATATTAATCACTTGTCAGATAAAGAGTTTGTAAATTTTTTCCCTATCCTATGTATTGGCTTTCACTCATTCTGTTTATTGTTTCCATGGCTGTGGAGAAGCTTCTTAGTATAATATAAGCTCATTATCTAGCCTTGATTTTCTTTCCTGTGATTTTTGGGTTTCATCCAAAAAATTACTAAGACACCTGCAAACCTGTGTTTATTACTATACTATTTTAACCAAGCTGTGGAATCAACCAATATGTCATCAGTGGAAGAAAGGATACAGAAAATGTGGTAGGTATAGACAGTGGTGTACTATTAAGACTGTAATTTGCAGCAAAATGGATAGAAATTAAGGTCATTTTATTACGTAGAATGAGTTGAACAAACACTAGACATTCTCACTCCTGTGTGAATGCTTAAAAAGTTGAAATACAAACTAGGGGTAACTAGAGGCAGAGTGGGTTGGGAGGGTGGAATTTAGAAGGAATTAAGTAACAGGTATCAAAACTCATTTCTATAAATGAGATAAATTCTAGTGTTCTGAAGAACAGTGGGGAAGGGGGTCTATAGTTCATAATAGCCTGTATTTTATTAATAACTGGAAAAAGTCCCTTGAAGTTTCCAAACAGAAAGTAACGATTAACAGATGAAAATGTTAATTATTCTAACTCGATCAATACTTGCCGTATACGTGTGTTGAAATATCATACTGTACTCCATAAATATGTGTAATTCTTACGGTTAATCAATTTTTTAAACATTTGAGTAAGGGAGATCATTATACACTGCATATATGTATCAAATTAGGGCACTGTGACTCATAAATTTGTTCAACTAACTCTTTTTTAAAAAGAAAACAATCAACTTTCCCCAGGGTAGTTTTTTTCTCTTCTCTTTCTCTTTTTCCTCCTCGTTCTCCTTTCTTTTTCTTCTTCTACAGATTGCACAAAAGCTTTTGAAAACAATCACCTCTGAAATATAATATATGTAATAAATCAAGTTAAAATTTCATCACAATTTAGGTATCTGGACAGGCATCATCTGTTTTGAATGTGCAAGATAGATAAATAAGATACATGAAACAGAAAAATACCTTAAAAGAGGAGTGTGGTCGCACGCATCAGCTTCATCTCAGCCAGTGGTGCCCTTTACAAACTGAAAAGCTAAGGGCTTCGCACTCCAACTTGATGAAAGCTATTTTGTGAATGTCCAAGTCACCTCTATTGTTGCTACAACAACCTACACATGATGATTGTGCACTTGTTTTCTCACTAAGCCACAATTCTGGAGGCAAATCTTTGAGCTTGGAGGGAAATCTTCATAGAATCTGCCAAATATGAAAATCTAACTAGTATTTTCATGCAGTTTAAAGTAAAACCTATTGGAACCAACAGGACAATGAACATTTGTGTACACAAGGACTAACAGCTCTAGCCTGATTTCTGAGGTAGGAAATTTGCTGCCTTCCTAGAATGGGTCACATGCACCAGTTACGGTGGGAATGAAGCCAGAAACCCTCTCTCAGGTGAAGCCTGGGTGGCCAGGGGAGGATGATGCCAGCCAAGAACAATCTAAAGACTCAGTTACCTCCCATTTTATCTCATTCTAATTAACTGGCCTTGATCAATTTTGTCTCAAGCAAAAAAAAAAGTCAATTCACAAGAGAGCTTAATTTATGCTTTTTTAATTTTCTTTAATCTCATACTCTGCTTAGCATGATGCTATTTCTAGAATACCCCTGTTGAATTATGATTAAACTGAACTATACACATGCTAATCTCTGAAAGAAAGCTGAGTTTTAAAAAATTAAAAACATCAATCATGTGAAAGTCTATTAGATCCAGTAGATCACTTCGCATACCAGGAGTTTAAAGTCAAACTTCTCTTTTGGGAATTCTTATTAACATTTTTCTGCAACCCCTCCTCCATAAAGACGTTCTCCGGTGGGTGCTGGAATCCCATCCGTTTATGTAGCTTTCACTGGATCCAAGCCAAATTCTTCTGAAGTCTTCCTGCATTTCTTTGTGTAACGACCCCCATTTCCTCAAACTCAATCTCTGTTGTTAATTTCCAGAGGATTGTGTAGAATGCTGTGTAAATGAGAAACATCAGTACTAAGGTTGTAGGCAATCCCTTTAATTGATCAGATAAACATGGTCCATTTAGTTTTGCTTTAACTCAGACTTCAAAGTACCTCACTGTATGTTTGCTTCATTTTGGCACAAGCAAAAAGCTTGAAACTCTTCAGGAGGTAAGGAAGCTATGGAAATTAGGCATCTGCCCAAAATGTAGGATGAAAAATAAACACCTCAAAACCCATTTTTATATGTACTTTGAACTAAAAAGGAAAAGGACTCATGAGAATATTTGAAGCTAAGTAAAGGACAGTTTACAAGATGGTGAACTTGGACACATTTGACAGCTGAGGATGTGGTCTCTGGGTTACAGCATATCACTCTTTCTTCATGAAAGTTGCATCAGTCCTATCAAGATGAAACACAGTTTCTAGATTCTTCTCCACTCTCCCAGCTGCCAATATGTTAGCCCTAGGTATGGACTTGCCAGAGAAGGGTTTATACACGCCCTTCTGAACTCCTAACAGAGTCTCTCTTTTGAGTAACCATTTAAAAGAAGATTAAATTTAATTAGACTGTATTTTTTCTGGTGACATGCTGCCTTCAAAGTCAACTTTATTATACTTTTGTATCCCAGCAGGATACTAATGCTGTCAGGCATGGGGAATTTTCAGATGCAAGAAGAATGGAAAGAGATATTTATATATTCTGTGCGAATTCTAGGAACGGCTGGCATACGCTGTCCATTCTTGGCCAGGAACAGTGCCTGAACAAATGCCACTGAGGGATCGACTGGGACACGTGACAATGCAGATGGGCGACTCAGGCATTCCTACCCTTTCACCTGAACAGGACTCAAGTCCCCCTTGTTCCCTATCTTGCATGTGCATTAGGTGGTTTTGATGTTTTTCTTATTCTTGAATTTATTGATAATAAATTGACGTCAGTGACTATCAACTCGCTTAGGGAGAAGTGTTTCTTTTAAACGGAAATGTGGGACTAACTTCTTTAGTGATCACTGGCATCAAACCTGCTTCTAAGAACTATGTTTATTTGCACATAAATATTATTCATATGTCTGTTTCCTAAAAATATCACTTGTTCCAATCAAAATCAGTGTCAGCAGTATCAAAGGGATTGACAGACAGCAAGTTCCTTAATCCATATTTAATAATTAACTCCTGTAGAAAATCACTAGATACAAGATTCCATCATTTCTATTTTCACTGATGGAGTTTCGTGGCAAGGAAAAGAAATATGACAAAGAAACCATGTTAAAAAGCAAAACAAGACAGAAAGGTGAAAGCATTTGCAAGAATGAAAGATGCCATCTTACAAGGGCAAAGAAAGGCACCAGCTTTTCAGTGCCCTTGGTCAGATAAGTTGCTTACAGAATGGGTGAATGTGGTTTTCTCTCTTCCTAACTGTGTTGTTGCTTTAGCTAGAATGCTGTGGCATTTTGCCAACCTTTCCCTGCACCATCACGTTTTTAGACAAAGATGAAGAAGAAAGAAAGAAAGCAATTTTGAAAGCAATTCTGCCTGCATTTTGGTGTGTTATTGAAGAGCTCCTGAGCATCTTCCAGGCTGGCTGCTGGCTTTCCGGAGACTCTGCACTTTCCCAATGCTCTGGCTGGGGAGGCAGTGGGGCTATGTACGATTCCTCCCGTTTTTTGCTTTTTCATTGGCGTGACAGTGCCCTGAAGTCTCGTCTAGCCTTCTCATTTTTCACCTGTGTGAGGATGTGCAGTCACTTAGCAAAAGAAGCAACCAGCAGTGAAGGGAGCAGAAAAGGAAAGGAAAGGAAAGGAAAGGAAAGGAAAGGAAAGGAAAGGAAAGGAAAGGAAAGGAAAGGAAAGGAAAGGAAAGGAAAGGAAAGGAAAGGAAAGGAAAGGAAAGGAAAGAATGGCCAGCCTGGCCTTTCTCTTTGTCCGGAAACGGCCCCGAAGTTAATTGCTGGCATAAGAAGAGTAACTGGTGGTGCTGTAATTGAATTTTTATGGAAATAAACAGGTGGCAGATTTACTGTAGCTGTGGGGATAGTAGGGGGCGAAATGCTGTAGCCACATTAACCTGTTTCATTTAATAGCCTCAGTACTCAAAGGGAAAAAAAAAATAAAAGGAAGGCAGTGCTGCTCGTTGAGTCAGTTGGATGCCAGATGTAAATAACTACAATCACCCCGGCATGCCCATGGGGGTGAGCAAGAAAGGGCATTGTGCCAGCTTCGGCTTGGGTTTCGTGCTTATTAAACTCAGGCAAGTTTCAAAAACTTTTAACCCATACAGAGCCCTGAATAAAGAGGACGAGGAGAGAACTGGAGAAAGAAAACCTGTAGACAGATAGACAAATGCTCTGCTCACTGTAGTGGCACAAGTTTTTTGCCTGAAAGACCTTCCCTAGGAGACTCTCCTGGAAACCAGCACACACGGAGCGCTAGCTTTGCACTGTGCTTCCCCCTTGCGGTCTAGCTTTGCAGTATGCTTCCCCCTTGCGGTCTAGCTTTGCAGAATGCTTCCCCCTTGCGGTCTAGCTTTGCAGTATGCTTCCCCCTTGCGGTCTAGCTTTGCACTATGCTTCCCCCTTGCGGTCTAGCTTTGCACTATGCTTCCCCCTTGCGGTCTAGCTTTGCACTATGCTTCCCCCTTGCGGTCTAGCTTTGCAGTATGCTTCCCCCTTGCGGTCTAGCTTTGCAGTATGCTTCCCCCTTGCGATCTAGCTTTGCACTATGCTTCCCCCTTGTGGTCTAGCTTTGGAAATGCATACTTTTATGCAGGGGAAAAATTTTGAGGCTGATGAGATATGCAAAGGACATCAACAGTTTATTAATGTACTTGATGTTTACTTATGAGCCAAAAATGAGAGCTTGTGCTTAAAAAGTTGCAGATTTGCCTTGAGGCCAAAACAACATGCTCTACTTGTATTTTTTTTCTTTTTACATCAGAGATTGAAGCATATTTTTAAAAGCAAAAAGTGGGCATTTGTACAAGGCATAAGTACACACTCTCAGGGAGGAATCACATCAGCATTGTGAACAGTAGGAGATGGTGGAGGGTGTCCTCCACCAACTATCACAGAGTGGGGAAGATTCTCACCTAAGAAATTAATAAATGTAAATACAGAACTGTGTTACTAGTACTAAAAACGCACAAGAAAAATGGGAATGAAATGGAAGTAGCGTTACAAACTGTGATCTCAAATGGGAAGCATCTTGAGTTAGTTATTCCAATACCAAATACCCAAGATTATCAGCACCAGAGGAAGGCAAACAGACACAGCAGCTGGACATGGGAAGTCTGTGGTTTAATTTTGCTGTTTTAGATTAAGGTAAGAAGTCCTGAAGGGTGCGCCTTCCTCTATCAGTTTTGTTTTCAAGCCCACAAACCTGGCACGAATCCTGGCTTAGGTATCACTGTCCTGTGGGCACTACAGAGAGATCTTTATTTAACGCACTGGCATCCGGTGCTCTGCCCTTGCTCACCTCTCTCTCTGTGTTTTCTCTGACTGCTTGGCCTCCCTTCCCACCTTTGAAGTAGTGACTGCCACCTGTGCTTCATCATCAAATATTCTCATCCTGCATCCTCATTAATTTCTCACTCGACATCTTCACATGAGTTTTTGACTTCCTCAAAGCAGGTCCAAGATAACTGAGCCCAACTTTATTTTCATTCTGATTTATGGGTGATTAAAATATAGATAGAAACATGTATACATACATAATAGGTAGATAGATAGATAGATAGATAGATAGATAGATAGATATGCTATCTATGTATATATTTAAGCTAATACTGCTTTGCATTTTGTACTGGTCCATGACCATTATGCGTCAATCTTTTGATTTCTCCTCCTAGATTGGCAGCGGTGAACTCATGGCACGTGTATGACAGGGGACTGTATCACTGACAGCAGTAGAAGCTTCACCATCACTGTCGGCGATGTCTCAGAAACCTACCTATTTATTTCTATGTCTATCAGCAGAGTCTCACTCGGACTGCCACACGGCTGAGTAACTTATCTTGCCACTCGGATCATAGCCATGCTATAGTCAGAGAAGTCTTTAAACATTTAATCATGGTATCTCCCTGCTAAGACCATGAACTTGATTTCTCAATGCTCTTAAAGCAAGAGCGGATCCTGAGGTTAAGTCGAGGTTTATCACTTCAATCTTCTTCCTCACCATTTTACCCCCACTACACTCCTCACTCCAGGAGGGTCACAGCTCACTGTCCCCTGCTGCTGTGGTCACACGCTCTGCTTGCACATTTTGACCTCCCACACTTACCTGGTTAACATCTGACATGTCACTTGCTGAAGCAACATGTTTCCTCTGTTCTCGTTCCTTCCTCCCAAACTCCTGCACAGACATGCGCACAAAGAGCAGGGCGCCCCATGGCTCCCCTGTAACGCAGGCTTACAGAATTATCACGAGCCGTGGCAGTTCGGATCACCACACTGCTAAAAAAACACCAAAATCCAGGTGAAGATTCACCCATCACTGTTCTCCCAAGATTTCAGCACGTAAATCCTGCTTGGTACTGAATAACGATTTGTTAAATGGACAGCTCTATCCAATTTATAATCATTCAGTATCGCTGTATCTTCCAAGCAGGTATGTCAGTTACTAATTTATTTGTTTGTGTGTGTGTTTATTCATTTACGGTGCTAGGGAGCAAATCTGGGGTCTAGAACATGCTAGGCAAGTGTTCTACCACTGAGATACACCCCAGCCCCTGAGCCTATACACCCCCGGAACAGCTGAGACCAGCATATGAATAGAATCATCAACACAATACCATTCATGCTGCAGATGCATCTTTCATTTGTGTGATTCACCTATAGATGTCATCTACTTTACATTTCATTACTGTAGTAGGTGGAGACAATTCCAGAAGCTAGTATTTCCTATCAAATAGCTTCTCCATGGTACAAGGACCCAGCTGGGGATTCTTCCAATTGCTTGAGAGACCTATTCCAATTATGTACTCAGGAAAATAATCACAAGATTGAACTACCTAGGGGCCAACTCAGGTCAAAATTCAGTTTATAGCCTGAAGTACAATTTGTTGTTCTGATCATACAGACAGTGGTATCCCCAACTTCCAAGAATTAGGGTGGCCAAGAGTCAATGTTTAACATCATCCCAAAGCTATAGCCCTTTCCCTTCTCTATGTCCTTTCCTTTCCATTCTATTACTTTCCTGCTGTATTCTATTCTCATATAGACAATACCTGGCATGAAATGCCTGTGTAGCCAGATTCTGGGATGTATTTTAGCAACACAACCTGAAATGCAAGCAGTTTGCTGTTGTCACAAGTTCAAAACAATAATATTGGGTACTTAAACATGTTTATGTGAATGTTGACCCTAAAAGCGCATTGCCCTTAGAATATAAGTGTTCATGATGCTTGCCAAGTCAACTGTATAAAAGAGTAGCAGCTCTTTGGATTCCTTCTCCAGAAGAACAGCGTGACACAGCCATCGTGAACAAGCCCAGAATAAAGAATAGCTAACTGGATTAAGGGCTATTTATCTGCAACCCTAACCAAGGATCCTCCACTGCCGGCTAGGAAGAAGATTTATCGCACACACAAGTGTTATTATCACTAAGTCCATTATCGGAGAATTCTTGATACCCATCTAACTCAGGTCTGAGAACTGGGTGGTAATGGCCTGCACCCTGTCCTCCTGACATGCATGTGACACCAGTGCATCCCAGACATGAAATGTTTTCCATAACAGAAACTGGGAAAGACCAAGGTCCTATCACCTATTACAGCCTGATGACTCCTAGAGATTTCTGTAATTCAGAAAACTCTGAGTGATGATCCTGCTGCTTTTTTACAGTGATCTAGTCTTGCCTCTTGCCTTTAAATGGTGTCACTTGGCCTAGCTGCTCCCCTAGCATAGGTTCCTCCTCACTGCATGAGGGAAACCATTTCACTAAAAGCATCGACCACAGATGCCTCCAGACTAACAAAGTCAGTAACATATATGAGAAAACCAAAATATAAATAAAGAGCAAAATAAAAGGTAATAGGAAGTAAGGGAACAGATCTTTTTGCAAAATGTAGGGGACCAAGCAATGAAGGTGTCAGAGAAGGGAAGAAGATGGCAAAAGAATTACCTTGTGCTATGTGCATGTGTCTACTCCCTGTGAGGCGTGTGATTATCAGCACTTCTACAGGTACGTACTAATCAAAGCTAAAAGTTAAAAATAAGGTCTGCAACATAAATTCTTTTAAATATTGTTGCCAACACATTTCTGGAGACTTTGGTAAGGAAGTTATTTTCTAGACCTCTTAGGGGACAAATGATTGTGAGGTTTATTGGAATCTGATTATTTCACCCCAGAATATCCAGTATCCCCACCCTCATTATTGAAGGGATTTCTAGGATCTCAACTGTATTACCCCAAGCTTTCATTACAAGATAATAGTCAAGTAAATAAGCCAGTATCAGGATCATTCCAGCAACTCTAACGCTTTCAGTACAGCAAACTGATAATTCATTTTTTATAACATTTTATTTTACCTCTCTGAGGTCAAGTACTCCCAGAAATTGTTAGCATTCTTACATAGAGTTCTTAAATTTTTTATTAAAAAAACAAAAAAACACTCTCTACCTAAGATCTACAATACAACTGATCATTCCAGAGTGCTGTGTCTGATTACTCTTTACTCATCTGCTGATCCTAGTACTGGGTGAGGTTTAGTGCTGTCCAGTGAGAAACTGATTCTTTCTTGGAAAGTCAACTCCTGGGAGAAAGGAATGCAACCCCCAAGTAGGAACAGGCACGTCATCCAGGAAGGAAGGAAGTACTTCTGAGATTCCTGAGGGTTGTGGTGCATGTACAAATGTTGAACAGCCCACATTCATGAAAGAGGGAGATGGAGAGCCCCAATTGTAGCATTTCAAATTCTTCTTACTGTGGCTGGCTCCAATCATCAATATGGTGGCACTGAACATGGCCGAGAAGAAACAAGTGCATTCGGGTCTCAGGAGCTATCTGTGAAGAGCAGCGTCCGAGTGGCCGGCTGAGAGATGCTGAGAAAGGTGATGAGATCGGTGATTCAAATACTCTGGAATCACTCATGTGATCTAGTTCTGATACTCATGATCCCACACTTTGGGAATCGTTTCTCTCCTTCTCACATCAGAGGACTTGAAAGATGCTCAAATGAACTGATATGGAAATTTAACAACCAAATTACCAAACCTTGAATTTGATTTTTAAATATGCAAAAATTCAAAGACGCTGACAGAATTGAGACTCTTTTTTAGCAGTTAGAATTCGCAAAAATTGATCTTTGCAGAACTTTAGAAGAAAAACTCATTTTCCTTTATTCAGCTAGTCAGTGCCGTCTGAACAACTCCCGTACCTCTCCAATCTTTTATTGTATCTGTTTGATGACAATAGTAACTTGGCTTCCCCAATGCCTGTTGCATGGCTGTCTCATTCCCAGGAAGCCTTTCAAGCCAGGACCAGAGGCAGTGTTTAATTAGCTCTTTCATGTACGGTGGGCTGCCAAAGCCTGTTCCCAAAGGCTAACAGAATATCACTGTTTTCAGCTCCATTGTGAAATCAGTCCACGTGCTCACTCCTATCTTCCCTACCCTAAGGGTCCATTGTATTAAACCCACCCCCAAACACCATTTTCTGTATCCATCAGTTTTTAACTCAAAGGAAGAAAAATCAAACATACCTCAGTGTGAGTATGCACATAACCTATGGCAAATATATTAGCTAGCTTATAGAATTTTATAAAAGCCAGGCTCAAGAAGTATTTGGGCATAGTGGCACACACCTGTAATCCAAGCATTCTGGGAGACTGAAGCAGGAGAATTACAGGTTTGAGCTGTCCTTGTACAATTTATCAATTTAGCTAAGTCAAAATTAAAAATTAAAGGAATGGAATGTATACAGCTCATTGCAAAGGTCCTGGGTTCAATCTCAGAAATGTGGGGGGAGTGTAGGTAAGAACACAGGTAGATTAGTTAGCATGAAACACTGCATAGAAAAGTCTAGTTTGGAGTCACACAGACGGTATCACTTTGTTCAAGTCTCTGCCGCTGGTACTGCTACTGTGTGTCTAAGAGTAATTTCTTTCCTATCCCCAGATGAGACCATCTACTGCCAAACCAAGACTATAGGCCTGTGACCTCACTGTCTAAGGGTGGAAACGCAGAGCTTCTGATCTGTTCGTCCTTGTGCGCAAAGCCCTCCCTCCTGCCAAGACTAGAAAACCCAACGCAGAAAGAGTGTTCAGGTGCCAAACAGTTTCACACTATCACAATCGGTGTCATTGGATAGGAGTCGTGTTCTTTCACAGAACAGTTTCAAAGAACAGAGGAGTAGAAAGTGAGAGTGCATTAGAGAGTGGAGTAAATTAAAGGAAGAAAGAAGACAAGAATTGCAGAGTAATCTTGTGGGAATAGAAGAGATAGTAGCTTGAAGACAATACAGGTTTAGAAGTAATATTTTGTTTCTTTTCCTTTATAAGAAGTAAATGCCAACTATTAGATGATATCTGCAAGAAAAAAAGGTTTAATATTTCAGTAACTAAGGGAACAATTGAAGAGTGAGTGAAATGGGTAAAATCAAGAACACGTGTCTTTTTTAAGTGTACAAAGGAGGAGGGCAACTTTTCCCTTCAAAATGGACAGAAGGAAAGAATTAATAAAGATACTTAGGAGAATAGCTGGGTTGAATGGGATTTCTAGTTTTAGTTTTTCTGAGGAATTTCCATACCGACTTCCATACTGGTTGCGCTGGTTTACACACCCACCAACAATGTGGACGTGATCTTTCGCCCACCCTGCAGTCTCTCTTGTTATTATTTGAATCCCTGATGATAGCCATTTTTCTGGAGTAAGATGAAATATCAGTATTGTTTTAATTTGCATTCCTCTAATGGCCAGAGATGCTGAACATTTTTTCCATGTATTTATTGACCTTTTGTACTTCTGAGAAGTGTCTATTCATTTCAGTAAAAAAAAACTTTAATAAGAATTAATGAAGACAGAAATATTATAAATTGGAAAGGGGAGAGATTACAGCTGTTTTTGAAAGCAGGTGAGGCAGGCCTGATGTTTTAACTTTAGGAGAATTTAAGAAGAGTCTTCAACATTGAAAGAATGAAACATTTTTTTAAAAGATCCAGGATGACTGGAAAACATTTAGAGAAGATATGATAAAAAATGATAATGAACTAGCCATAGATAAAAGACCTACTAGTTCAACTGAGGTCCACTTCCTATCTGACTGCCTAAAAAGCTGTTTAATAATAGTTTCTGACATTGGGCTGATAGATTTTTCCACTAGGAAAAAAAGCATGTACTAAATCCAGCTTCCATACTCTTAGTAACAATCATCAATATGATTATTCAAACAGCAGATGCAGGAGATTTTAGCCATACACCCACACACATTGATTGCACAAATACTTACCTTCTTGTAGTTATAGCCAGAGGACTAAAATATTGCAAGAAGATGAAGTGATTTTGACAGATGGTAAATGAGAACCAAATATAGCCGTCTGTGGCAGCTTTATCTGTGGTTTTGTGGTGCCTTTGATGCTTATTTAAAGAACTAGAATTTAACCATCCATTAAGAGTCCAGATTAGGCCTCAGGTTCACCTTGGTCTTCTGAGGTTTGTCCCTTTACACAGAACCTTCCAGATGCATTTTTGTAATGACACTATATCAAACCACAGAGACTGATGCCAGAGCTCAATCTGCTGTAGGAATCTTCTTAGAAGAAAAGGGTGTTGCATCAGACAGTGTCATTCATCCTAACCCGCACTCTCCTGCTTCTGATCTGCCACTGTTAAAAACATAACACACTGGAGGAAGATTGTGCTATATTTCACGAGTGCTCAGTGCCGCCACCAAGGGACAGTTCCATCTGTTATTTGCTCTCAGCTTTGCTTACTGATAAAACGGGAAGGACAGCTTGTTGATGGGCTCTTTGAAGCAAATGGCTCCTCTCTTTCCTGCAATTAATGTTTATAAATTATTTCTACAGTAGGCAGCATGTATGGTACCACGATTTCCAAATTAGTTTCAATAAATTAAGGCCCCGCATTTGTTAGGAAAGGGACTGGATCACAGCGAGAGTCCTGGAGCTCAGTGTTATATTCTCTCTTTCATGGAAATGCTGCATGAAATCAAGTCTGTTCATTAATTCTGATGGTTAGCATCCCCTCAGAAGATCTGAGGACTGTCTGTACAGTTGCTGAAATTTCATTTAGGTGTTGTGTTTGATAGAGTTTTAGTTGTTCACAGAAAATAGTATGTAGGGCACTTCAAAATTTCAGAGACTAGGATAATGGCCCTCAGGCTGCAGCAAAGCAAAATGGCTTATGAGAACAAGGCATGAATATAACTGAAGTGATTTGTCTTTTTTCCCAGAATTACTCTGTTGTTCCAATCACAAATCATTCCCAGAGCAGAGAAATAATTGTATATTTTATAACCTCTTCACTAGTTTAAAATGAGCGATTTCTTTGGACGTATGGTATGAGTCTTTTTTCTAAATTGGGTAACATTCTTTTCCTTCAGCTTACCCTGTTTCATTTCTTTGGCTCAAAAATCTGCGACTAAATTTTTTTGTTTCTTTTGTAAAATAATTACTTTTCTATGTTCTATAATGATATAGAAAATATCATTATAGAACATAGAAAACTTACCATGAAACTTATATTAAAGTTATCACTTGTAAAGTTTTAGACTAGAGATTTTAACTTTCCAAACAACATCTATCAGTTCACATACCAGCAGAGAAAAGAGACTGGTGGCTTCTAAAAACCACATGAAAGAGAGACCTCTGAGCAGTGTGAGAGGCGTGATGTGAGGAGAAGCTTAAAACACAAGAGGCTGTCACTTCCGCATCTATACATCAGGTTGGTTGAGAAACAAAATTCCTGCAAATGGGAACAACTAGGAGAAGACAGGAATACTAAGATTTCTAGTAGAAAAAACAACACAGTTTCTTACCTGAGAGGTAAGGAAAATATGAGCCTGTACTTTTAGAAATCCTAAGAATACCCAATTAAAAAAAAAGATTGAGAATTTTAGGTGAAAGACTTTCACTTAAAGTTAAGAAAACAGAAAAACACTAGCCCTCCTAGTCTTTATAAAAACATGCACTGCCAACTGTTTTAGATAGTTTGTTCTTACAACTCTACTCACCATGAGCAGTCCTATCACTATTCCAGTGATGCAACTTAGAAAATGCATTCATACATAGAAATATATATATATATACATTTCTTAGCACATATTAATAGTAGTGAAATGAAAGAATTACTGGGTCAGCATCTTCATACTATGAGCAGGATGTATTCAGGGATCAGAAATTTTACAAAACTGTAGACCTATAATATTGTATGTTTTATGGTCATTCATTCTGTTTTATACTAACTCATAAAAGATATGATCTGCATTCTTGTATTCATAGAAACACTAGAGTAAACTACAAAGCATAACAGACATTTAAAGACCAAAACTAATTGCATAATATACAGTATATCAATTTTTATGATTAACTTCAGAGGAATTTGATTCCCAACATTATCAACTCATCTTTTAGTGAGCAATAAGACAAACCCCTTGTGAGGTGAGACCATACACATTAATAAAAAGTACAAAGAATAAAATGTAGGGAGGTTGTAGTTATCATTAAATCTGTCTCATTCATTTTTTTAACTCCTCAAATACCTAGTTTGAATACATTGAAGTGTTAGTAAAAACAGCACTTATTTAAATGGAGGAATGATTGGAAACTATAGAACATATGTCTGAAGAGACAGGTAGAGCACAATTAGTTTCTTAAATGTTTTTCAGTGGATTAAAAGAAATAATTACTAGCAAATCAATGTTAATGTTTACAATAGCAAGACCATTACTGGCTTGTGTGTGATGAATAGGAACAATGAAATCATTTTCCTATCAAATATGAACATCTTTCATTTGGAAAATTTAGATCAATTAGGAGCCCCTGGAATAATTAGGAATTTGGAAAGATACTTTGAGCAATTGACAGTGCATAAGTAGTCAGGGAAATAGAAATATTCAGGGAAGTTAGAAGAAAGGATAAAAAAATACATATATATTTTTTTAAAGTACAACATGCTTTGAGTAAAGAGTGTAGTGTAGGAGACCATTGATTTCAGCAGGAAATGATGAGTCCATGCTGTTAGAAACCCTAAGAACATGTAATTATTTTATAAAGATTGAGAATGCTGCATAATAGACAAGTTAAAAGGAGGGAAACACAAAAATACACTAGATTTTCTTCTAGTTTTTATAAAAACACTCACTGCCAGCTAGTTTAATACCTTTCTTCTTATAAGCCTCTTCATCGTGACCAGTCCTACCATTATCCCAATTATACAATTTAGAAAATACATTTGTACATGGAAAATAAATTTATGTACTCAGTAAGTGAACCAAATCATAAGTCACTACCTTTTGCTCCAGAGCCTGTTTCTTTGATTACTGTTCTATTCAACTAGAAAACTTAGGAAGGGCAAGTGTTCTTTTTCCTTCAAAGAAGTTAAATGCCTGTTTTTAGAAAGCTAAAACCAGTCAACTCATCCACTGTGTTATTTTTCCATGTAACATGAATCTTGTTTCTGGATGGCTAGAAAAACATAATCAATAGTTACTAATTATAAGTACTTTCCTTTTGATATGAAATTTAAAACAGTTTCTAGTGCTTTTGTTTAGAGTTGCAGTTTTCTAATGAGGTGACAGAGAAAATGGGAAGTACAGGACTAGTATTGTGAAGAATGACCAAGTTCTTATCTTAAAACAACATGGTATACTAATGATACAGGAAAAAAATACATTAAAACTATCTGTCATTCAATGACTCAGCATGACCTTCCCCCAAGAAGCTACTGATCCAATGATATCTTCGTTCTAAGTATTTTGCAGATGCAAACTTTGGAGTCAGCTTTGTTTTTCCAGCCATTCAAGATATCAGGCACTTTAGCTTCGCTGTGTCTCCAGCTCAAATTCTGCTACCTCCCATTATATAGAAGTTAATATCTTTTTACTCACAAGATTTTCGGTCTCTTCATTCAGTTAATAGATCTACAGAATTTAAAAAGTAAATCACTCACGATTATCCTTACTAATTTATGCACAAATGCTACACAAGCTAATCTGGTGAGTCTGACTGGATTAAAAAACTTCTGAAGTGGTGACTGGATCATAAAGGTGCCACACTCATCAGTGGGCATCGCGATGCACATAGTTGAATGTGCTGTGAAGATGTGGGTCGCGGGAGGCATGCCTTCGGAGGCTCTTTACTTCACAGGTGCTCCTCCCCGTACTCTGCTCCAGAGCTGCCGTGAGGTGAAAAGCATCGCCCCGCCTACCATACTGTCTGCCATGGTGTTCCAGCCTTGGAGCCGGGTAACCATGGACTTAACCTCTGAAACTATGAGCCAAATTAAACTTGTGAATATCGGGTATTTTTTCCTCAGGTAAGGAAAGCTGTACCATAATGTAGTATCTATGAACAATAGTCATGAGTTGATTCATTAATCCAATCTTATTTTTGCCATTAATTTGCTTACTTGAGGCTACTTGGTATCACTATAAAAATATTTAGGAGGAAAGGATTACAAGTATGTACCACCATGTTCAGCTCATTATAATTTTTATTCTTTAAAAACTGTTAAAATATTGGCCAATGGAGTGATAATAATGGCAGCAAGTTCCTGCAACATGCAGTAAAGAATAGAGACACAACTTGTAAACTTTTGTAAAGTACAATGATAAAATTGCATGCAGTAATCACCAAGGAAAGGTATCACTGCATACTGGAATCAGTGTTCTCAGTATCTCTTGCCTTGGAATGGATGGTGGCAAATGGGACTAAAACAAGTTTGTGGACTAACTGCATCTATTACATGTCTACCATGTGTTTTATTAATAATATAAAAAGTCCTGCCATTTATGGAAAATTTACCATGAACCATAAACTGTTCGTAGAGATCACATCATGTTCATTCCAGGAAAGAGATATCACTACTCATGTTTTAAAGGTAGACAATCAATATTCTCTAAGATTAATATCCTACTCTTCACTTTATTTAAAAAATCATAAAAATAGAGTCAAATTTTAAACACAAGTCCAGCTTCAAAATTTGTATTCTTGTTGATTTAAATCTCACTTATCGTAACTGTTGAAGTTTTAGCAAGAAAAATCTCAGTCTATAGGAGTTGAAATGCATAAATTGTTGCATATGACAATGTCCATCAGCTGAAGAAACACAACTGAAACCTGAGATTGAACCCCATGTCTTACTTCCCATTCCAAGCATGACTAATAGAATTCTTCTCCTGGATTATCACCAGAATGGCATATGATATGTCTAGAATCTACTGTCCAGTCTCAAAGCTTCCAGGACAAAAGCTGCTTTCATTTCATTTCTAAACAACAGCTGAAAGGGCAAAATCCATAGGAAAAATTTGCTCGGGGAGATTTTCAGTGCAATTTTATTCTCCCTTGAGGTTCAAACAAACTTCAAATAATCATCTTGAATCTGGTGATGAACCAAACTCAGGCTCAGACTTCGGCTTCTCAGCGGGTCAGCCCTTCCATTTAGGACAAGGCACAGCTTAAAGTGACGAGCCAAATGGGGTCAGATGTTCAATACTTGGCAAAAGCCTCAGCTGTCGTATTGAAACAGTGTTGACAAGATGGCAAGCTTTAAAATAAATCCCCCGTGGAGGCTATTGGTACCATTCTCACTTTCCCTTCTGTCTCCTAGCCAGCCTCCCTGCTTCCTGGAGGACATGCCAATCATATCCTGCACTGCTAGCAACACCAAGGACCGAACAACACGCTGCTATTTATTCCAGCAACCAGGGCCAGTCCTGCCCGCACACATGGGACGACTTTCTTGATTCCCCAGCACAAGATAAAAGCAGTCTGACACATCTGCCTACGCAATCTAAATGCACCCAGAAACCACCACAGCCCCCATTCACCAGCAGTTAACCCTTTCCAGTGGATGCTATTGAGCAAACAGTGCTGTGCACTCTGAGTTCTCCTAAATGATCTACTTTGGCAGATGCTTTGAGAATATTGATTAATTCCAGTCAGGCTATGTCAAACACATTTTTGTGGAAAGCCAGAATCTGGCTTACCAATTTTCAGTTAAAATTCACGCTAGGGTGCCCAATATGAATTAATTTATTATTAAGGTGATACAAATTGTCTATGTCAAACCAACTTGGACAGCTCCAAGTATAGCTTAGAGGTTTAGTTCAAATCATGCCTCCATTGCAACTGTGGATTTCATGACTCTGATGGTTAATTTTATGTGTCAACTTGCCTAGGTCAAGGGATGCTCTGGTTTCTGGTATCATTTCTGTGTGGCTGTAAAAGTATTTTCTAGAGATTAGTATTTTAATTGGTGAACAGAAAAACATACATGACCCTCTCCAGTGTGGATGGGCACCATGGAATCCATTGACAGCCTCCCAAAATAACACAAAGATGGAAAACAGTTGATTTCACTCTCTGCCTGACTGCTTGAGCCGAGAGAGTGATTCTCTCCTTCTTAGCTCTCCTTGACACCCAGACTAGAATCTACACTATCTGTGTTCTGGCTCTCATGCTTTTGAACTATACCAATGGCACCAGATTTCTTGGGTGTCCCTGCTTTGGGAAAATCATCTTTTTAAAGAACATCTTGTTTGTTTGTTTGTTTGTTTGTTTGTACCAGGGACTGAACTCACAACCTTGCACTTGCCAGGCAGGTATTTATGCCGCTGAGCTAAATCTCCAGCCCCTGAAAATTGTCTTTTTAACACATTATTTCTCTGTTCTAAAATAATTTCTCACTTTGCATGTACAACACTGGAGATTAACATAATGTCAGTATGTATAACTTGATATAGAGATTGCTTTGAACGCATCACATTGTCTTTTCTTTTGGCATCTATATAAAATATAATTGCCAGTCCTGAAATTGGTGTTTGTTTATCTCAGTAAAATTACTGGAGTGACCTAGACTACCCAGATACCCAGGTTTTTTGCATTTTCGTTTGTAAAGATTGATTCCCAGAGTGACAGTTTTTGGAGGTGCTATAGACCTTTAAGTGGCTCCACTTTCAGAACCATGAGACAAAATAAATGTCTCTTTACTGTACAAATCTCCTTTGTCAGGTTCTTCATTATAGTGATATGAAGCTGACTAATACACCAGGCTTTCTTATCATCCAAAGATGAAAAACTACTGAAATGATCAAAGAAAGCACTGAACAAAGCTTTCTTATGATGATGTCATCTTTAGGCTACTCATATTTTTCGTGCTCCGGAGATATTAAAGTCATGAACGATTGAAATGCTAGAACTTGAAGGGGCTCTGAATGGTCTGATCCAGGCGCTCACTGGACTGAGAACCCTCAGAGGTCAAAACAAAGGCAGTAAGAAGGAGAACAGTGGGCAGCCACAGCGGCTCCCTCTAAATTCCACTGGTCTTTCAAGCGGCATTTGACTTGGAGAATGAAATCATACTTCTAAAAGGAAAACTAAAAGTCACGGATTTTGCCAGTTTCCAGGTAAGTAAGGTGAATCAGTCAGGTCAATCTTACCTTCCCAATTATCAAGCAAATCAGAACTGCCGCTGAGACATCCAGTTCTCCAGTGCTTCAGTGGACCATGTCACCTTAGCGTCCCGGAGTTCTGCTCATGTCAACATCCTTCCACCAACATCATCTAAGTTCCTACTTTTTCCTGAATACTTTAATCAATTTCCAAGCATAAATCAATAGAGCCCTTCTGGAATTCCAGACACTCATTTTATCCACTTAATCACAAAATTGGACCAAGTTTGGAAGTGACTTCAGCATAAAGAGGAAAACCAAAATGAGGGTGAAATAGTCCCCTCATACCAGGGTCATCTGGTTACTAGACCTTCATCATCTTCACCGTTACCCTTTCTAAACATATTGTGTTGGTCAGTGTTTCCTTCATCTGCGTACTGCCTGATTCGATTGCCAGTCAGCAAGTACTATTGTGTCTAAAAAAAACTAAGCACCATAAAAATCAAGAATTTGTACTACTTTGTGCTTTCAGGCATAATGCTTGTGGCCACCCCCATTTCCTTAGCTTATGGAATGTTTCCTACAAAATAAATTTTAAAAGTTTTGAACTCCTGAATTGTACCTCCTTCTACCTTTTTTACTACCTCGATGTTTAACACAAATACACATTCATAGCAAACAATCAGTAAATCACTGGTTAGAGAAATTAGAAATAAAAGCAATTCCCTGAACCATAGGACCCAATGCCAGCAAGTTAGGAACAGATGAACTGCAGGAGCCCGCAGTGTCTCCTGACCTCCCTGCAGCCTTTCATGCTAATGATCATGCCCTTCTCCTTGGAACTTTTATTCCCTTTATTTCACGCATTGCCACTCTTTTCTTAGCACTTTGAAGCTTCTTTTTGAGTGCCATTGTACAGTTTTCTGACCCTCTACATATTTTCATTCTTTTGAGTATTTCCTCATGATACTCATATCTATCTTCCTTTCTGCTTGAATTTCTCATCTCCCAAGACTCAGCTCAAATGCCACTTCTTATCCAAAATCTTTTCTGATCATTCAAGTTGGAATTAGATATTTCCTTCTCATTTCCTTTTTAAAACATAGATTTAATTTTCCAAAACAGTTACTGTATACACATGATTCAAAATCTAAAAATATAGTTAAGTATGCAATAAAAAAAATCCTTTTGCACAGATTTTTTGTTTCCAGTTTGCCCTCCTATCGATTGATTTTTGTGTTTCCAAAGATACTTTTGCATAAACAAGCAAAGACAGGCGTATTTTTCCTCTGGTTTTACACAAATGCTAGGATCACATGTAGTATGAACTGCATGTTATATTTTTCACTTGATGGTAGATTTTGGAAGGAGGTATTTTCATATAAATACCTAGAATACAGATTTTTTTTCTTGTAGCTATCAAGTATTTTAATTGAGAATTATATTATATTGTACTTAATTATGTCATAGTAATGAAAGTTAAGTATTACTTGTAACTTTAGCTATTCTGAGCAATAACATAATTGATTGTCATGTGTGTCCCATTTTGTAAATACATACTATCTTCTTGTAGAATGAATTAGAATTATTCTATCAAAGATTATGAAAGTTTCAATAAATTTGAAATTTAGCAAATTTTCAGCTGTCTTCCACAAGTAGTACCAAGTTACACTTTCTGGAGCAACATGGAAGCACTTATTTCTTCCACATTCTTGATAACAGTGCTATCAAACATATATCTCTGTCAGTATGAATAGGTGAGAGTTGTTATTTTATTATAAGTTTCCTTTTCATTTCTTTTATTATAATCAAGGTTGAGCACCTTTTCATATTGAGGTAGAGTAGAAAATGATAGGTAACAACAAGGCAAGGAAACTCATAATTTTAAGATAGTATGTTTTAAGAAGAAAGGCAACTTCACAGCAGCCAAAATTACTCAAGCTGACAGTGTTTTTTCCTTCCAAGAAACTCAGTCCAAAAAAGATTCCTAGTGGTCTTAAAGATGCAGTGGGTCTCTAAATTGGGCCCCTGCCTTTCACTGTAGATTGAGCCTGCACTTTTCCTCCGATAGAGTCACAAATCTTCCAGTCCTCTGTCTAGCACTATTAGGTGGAAGAAAATTTTAAATGTTAAATGCATGCAAAAGGTTTGCATTTTAACATTAAACAATAAGTAAACTGATAAACAGTAATAATGCACATTCTAGATCCTGAGGACACCCTCCAAGACTACATAAAAATCATCAAAACTTTGTTGGGCATGGTAGTTCATGCCTATAAACCTAGCACTAGAGAGGCTGAGGCAGGAGAATCACTGTGAATGCAAGGCCAAACAGGGCTACACAGTGAGTTCAAGACCAGCCTGAACTACAGAGCCAGACCTTGACCTGATGATCAGTGGAGCAGGTGAAAAGATACAGAAACAACCCTAGACACACTCAGCCACCTTTGACAAAGGGGCCAAATATATTCATTGAAAGAAAGATACCTTCTTTAATACATGGTGCTGGGAAAACTGGCTCTCTACATGCTGAAGACTGAAACTAGACCAACATCTATCACCACTCATTAAACTAAAATCAACATGGACCAAACATCTAAATATTAAAATGAAAATACTAAATCTGCTGGAAGAGATAATAGGTAGAATTATTGAATTCATAGAGGTAGGCAAAGACGTAACAAAACCCCAGCCACACAGTGACTATCACAAAGTATCAACAACTGAAATCTTATCTTATTAAAAAGCTTTTGTACACCAAAAGAAATCACCAACAGAGAGAAGAGAAAACACAGAGTGGAAAAAAAAATCTTACCAGTTCTCAGGTAAAGGAATAATATCTAGAATATATTAAAAATTGAAAAACAATCAGATCACCCAAATTTAAAGACCCAATCCTAAAATAGGGATCTGAAATGAATACACAGATTTTTTTAAAAAGTGCAAAAGGCAAATAAATAAATAATGTTCAAAATTACTAGTCATTTGAGAGATACAAATGAAAACAATGCCAAGATTCTATCTCACTGCAGAAAAAAAAAGTAGCTAGTATCAAGAGATCAGTCAATAAGTTCTGGCAGGGATACGGGAAAAAAGAACACATCTCCATTGTTGGTGGAAGTGTAAACTGGTACAACCACTATGGAAATCAGTGTGGCGATTCCTCAAAAAACTAGGACTGGGAGTTTCATTTGACCCAGCTATTCTCTTTCTTGGGATCTTCCCCCCCACATTAAAAGCATCGTACCACAGCAATATATGTGCACCCATGTTGATGCTGGTACAGTTTGTAATAGTCAAAGCTTACAAACAACCTAACTGTCCATTAGCCAATGAATGGATAAAAAAGGATGTGGCTTTCTTATACAATGGATTGTTATTAAGCCATAAAGAGGGATAACTTGAGAGATTTATAACTAAATGGATGGACTTTGAGACCATACTTTTAAGTGAAATAAGTCAGGTGTATATCTGTAAATAAAGCATGGTCTCTCTGGTGTGTGAAACTGAAAGTGTAAAAAAGGACCAAAATGTACAATGGATCATGTGAAATCAAAAAATATTGTTCAAAAGGAAAGGGGAACTAGGGAGGGAGGATGGAGGAAGGAAGGGAAAAGAAAAATTGAAGGAGAAAAGAAAGATACAATGGAAATAAGCATTGAAAATACACAGAGGAAGAGGAGTTGGAGGGAGGGAGAGGAGAGGGGGAGAAAGGGACAAGGTATATCATACAGATGCAAAAATTCCCTGTGGCGAATATGATTAATAAACATATCTAAATTGTACCACTAAACTTAGTAATTAAAAAATTGAAACAAATCATTAACCCAGACTGTCATATTCTCTCTTGAGAGGGGTGAACCCCATTTTCTCTGGGCATCTGCATTTTAGATTCTGCTTACGAAGCCTACTGAGCCTCTCACCGATGAGACTTACAGATCTTCTCCAGGAGGTGCGCTAGCAAAACCCTGCCACCTACCATGTGAGGAGGATGAGGTGTGGTGTCCATCACCTCTTTGAGGGGCCTCTGAAGATCCTACCCAGTGACAATATTTTAAGTATTATGTGTATCTCCTTATTAAGAATCCATTATCTATTTACATCATCTTTGCATTTTTCTACTGGATAATTGGTACCATTCATTTATAGAAACCCTTCACTCATTAGAGAAATTAGATCCTGGGGTGTGTGTATGTTGTTGTTGTTATTGTTGTTGTTTGTTTGTTGACTACATGATTTTATCACTATGTGCTTTTTCCTTGTAATAACCCTCTTCATTTTCTAGCTGTTATATGGAGGAAAAAATAATTTTCTTTCCCTTTCTATTTCTAAACTGGAGCTCTGTAACAAATAATAGGCTACCAGGAGATAAAGAAATTGAAGTTTATTAACATGGGTATTTTACATATGCATGGGAGACATCCAATAAATGAATAATCCTCTAGACTAGAGAATTCTCAAAGAAAATATTTAAACTTTGGGACTAAAAAGCATTGTTCTCTGGAACAAGGGAGAAGAGAGGAAAAATCCCACTTTAAATGAGATGACCAGGAAAAACATCTTACACAAAGGCGAGGTTTGTTATACAGATTAATATCAATAATTTCTCTATTTTGCCTCCCCTCTCAGCAGAGAGAAATGAGAGTTCAAAAGTGAACATTTTCTTTGTAGATGGCAGTTTCTCTTGGGAATGGGCAATCTTCAGAGCTGTTTTCATGCCTGCAATTCCTCAACATAATTAACCAATATACTATACAGATATATTATAGTGTGGCATATTCTGGTCTCTTACGGTTATGTTTTGGGTGATGTTCCATGAATTTTGTCTCTGCTTATAAACTATTTATTTATTCATTTGTTTTTACTTCAGAACCATCATATTATGATATAGTCATTTCTGAATTTGCTATTAGGTTTCTGAGGTTCTCAAGAGTAGAGATCATACTATGCTCAACTCCCATGGCCTCCTGTAATGTGGCAGAGGGTTATAGACTTAAACACTGACAATAAATGAACTTTGAATGAATCACTAATGTTTGGTTATTTTGTTCTTTTTATCTTAACTGAAATTGGTACCACACTAAATGGTTACATCAGTGTGAGCTACATCTGCAGCATGTACACCACAGTTGAGTTATGGTCCTACCACTCTACTGAGGTTCAGAAAATAGTACCCTGAAGATAGTGCTTCACCATACTGGATGCTTTGAATTAAAGGAGATTCATGACATCCCTGACCTTCTCCTACCCTCTTATCTGTTATGTGGTATAGCTTTCTTTTTTAAAAACAAATTTTTTTTCATCTGACAGTGCAGTACTGGGGACTGAACTCAGGGCCTCCACAGTGAGATGGTGGAGCTTTGGTGAAATTTTCCTTGCCTAACTAACTTTATGAGGCTTCTCTCCACATAAAGCTCCCTCCATGGCTTGTTACCATCTCCCTCACAGAAAACCCCAACCCTTGATCCTTGCTGTAGTCTACAACATTATACAACTCCAACTAGCTGGTCATTGTTTGAGTCTTCCATTCTGTCAGACTCCTGTGTGTGTGCATTTCATAAATCTGTATCCTTTTTCTCCTGTTAATCTGTCTACTGTTTACTTCAGAAACTCAAATTATGGAAACTTCAGAGAGGAGAGGAAAGGTTTTAACTCTCTAATTGCTCATTTTCCCTATTTTCCTACTATTTAACTGCATGATAAAGTAAAACATCACATCTACTAAAATATGATTTCTAGGATATTGGAATATTCCACATGAAAATACAATTCTTTGGCATAAAGATTATTTTGAACTGATTGAGGAACTATAGACAAGAAACTGTAGAGAGAAGCACCAAAGGATAGAGTAAAAATTGTCCTTCTGGGGCAGGGAGAAACAAGAAGGAAGCTCCCTCCCTGCTGGCCAAGGAGAACCAGGAAGGAGGCAAGCCTCACCCCCTGTGAAACAGCCATAGTGCAGACTGGGAAGAACCCACTAACCCCCGGCAAGCACCCCATAAGCCACCAGCTGATTCAGAGGAACACATGCTGAGATGATATCAACTGAAGCAAAGAAGCAGCCTAATGTTTTGATTGACTTTGCAAGCCTGAAACCAGTAGTCCTAGCAAAAATTTAGAGGATAACAATATGTAATATAGTAACTGTTGTGGATTTTCTACTGTCTTATCATAGTTTTGCTTCTTTTTATTGTTCTGTTTTATTTCCAAAAGAAAGAAAGAGAGAAAGAAAGACAGAGAGGAAGAGAGAGAGAAAGGAAAGAAGGAAGGAAGGAAGGAAGGAAGGAAGGAAGGAAGGAAGGAAGGAAGGAAAACAAAGATTGTCTTTCTGGTTTGTTTCTACCTTTACAAATTGAAAGCAAGAAGTTGAAATGAATCTTTAAAAATTTTAGAGTTAAGCCATTTCTTCAGCTTCTTCATGGTAACAACAAAGTGTTCATCCCTAGCTCTGGCACCAATTAAGTACCAGTCAGCAGATTTTTAGAATTTTGTTGGTTTTCTGTGCCTTCGGGGGCACACTAGCTGTACTCTTACTTTGGTTAAATTATGAATAAACTCATTTTTCTATTTTAATGGACTTCTCTTGTACTTTTGGTAGTGGGTGGGTGAGTGAATTCTGGATATAGGCCTTTGGTCAGGCCCCCGCAACAAAAAAGATGTCTCCTTATTAGTACCAAGATAAGCAGGCTGTTTCTAAGTCATTAGAGACGACATCAGGTTTGGTTTTCCTCTTGTGTGCCACACTTCCTTGGTCATCTGTGCCATACAATATTGCATTTTAGAGCTGGTAATGTGGGCAGTGAAAGAACTTACCAGCATCAGAGTAAGGAGAGTGACATTGAATAAGGTCCAAGAAGAGACACAGACAGAAAGAAAGATACATAGACAGACAAAGTAAGGTATGGGCACAGGACAGAGACCACACCATCTTCAAAAGGGAAACTAAAAACTGGATGAAGGGAGTGAATAGCTAGCAGCTAGTGAGGCTATGGATCTCAGATCAAGGGAAAGGGAGTTCAAGAGGGTGGAGTTGACTATCTGGTCTTTGTCTTTTCTGGTTTATGGAGGTGGCCTTCTTGTAATAAGGTCCAGCATCAGCTGTGTGAAATTACATAACAGTCACCTTCACTAGGGCAGGAGTGTTAATAGTCATTTTGTTGTAAGTTTTTGAAACAGTTCATTCTGAGCCAGTCTGTGACTCTCTGCTGTAGGAAAAATTGTGCCCCCAAGGGCCTCCCCCTGGTCACTTAGCATTTCACAGTTTCCCCCTTGCTCATCCCTGAAACCCTCCTTTCTTTCTTTGAGGAGAGTGTGGTGTGTAAGCCTGAACTCCAAGCTTCGTCTCTGAGATTTACTCTGCTGAGTGTCTCCCATGTGTACAGGAGGAATACATGTCAATGAATTTCCATTTGTTTTTTTCTTTTGTAAGCCTAATTTTTTTGTATGACATCTTCACTAAGGACCCAGGGTAGAGGACAAGGTTGTCTTCTCCCTCTACAATAAAAGCAGATTCTTTTTTATTGGGAATATACATTTTTAAAATGTCACCAAGAGAAGAATTGTGTGTGCCTGTGTGTGTGTGTGCGTGTGTGTGTGTCTTCCTATAGGGTGAAAGTAGAAGAGACAAGCTCATAAACTATTTAAGGTTCTAAATTTCTTTCTTAATCCTCAAAACAGATAAGTGGCAGAGTAAGGCCTGCTTGAACATACTGAAGATTTGGTGCCAAGATTCCAAATGCCTGAAAGCTATTTGGAAACAATACTTTTGAAGAAAATGAATAGAAAAATTCAAGGAAACAAAAAAAAACCCTACCCTTCAACAAATCTGACAGCAGTTAGTACAACTTTTGAGTGTTCTTTATTTTCCATTTTACATATAGGACATACAAATTTTAGGACACCTTTTAGTGAGACAAGAGTAAAAAATTAGTTTTCTAAAACATCAGCCACTTGTTTTAGTGCTATTGTTTCTCAAGTGGTTTTGTTTTTAGATGAAAAAACAGTGACTGTCTTTGAAGCTAAGGTTGATGTATATCTGCTCAGTAGGGTTAGAAGGAAGGGATAGAATCCCACATGGCATGTTCAGCTATAATTTTCTTTATGCTTTAGACCTTGATGAGGAGCCAAGAGGGCCTCTTGCTTTGTTTGCGTTTGAAGTCTTTCTGCAGGCATGCCGCTGCATAAGAGCAGCTCACCATGACTCACTTCCTTGTTTATATATTCATTTGTTTGTTTATTTGTTTATTGCTACCAATGATTGCACAAACAGTAAGCAGTTTTCCTGCAGTGCTCAATAGCACTCAAATGTACCAGGGCAAAGACTGATTTTCAAGAAAATGAAATAAAATAGATGGAAGGAAACTAAGAACTCTTGTCAAAATTATTCCACTGTGAAATTAGTTACATTCCACAAGAAAACATAATCGTGCCAAGAGTTTTTTTCTTCAGCGACTCTCACATCAACTGCAGTAGGAAAAAAAGTCTGGTGTTCAGCTTCATAAGCTGTCAGTGCCATTGGCTACCTAAACCCATTCATATTTGATTATTTTCAGCTCGCTTCAATTTCTATACAGCCCTGGTAGATATTTGCTTGGTTCATTGAATAAAATACTCATATATGATTGTGTTGCTGTTGTCCCTGCTATAATTAACACAGCAACAGATTTTTTTAAAAAATACTACTTAAAATAACGTGTAGAATTCACTTTCAAACAGAATACACATAAAAATGATTATCCAACAGAGAGTTGCCAAATGTACTGTAAACTGGAGGAGTTTCACCACCCCTTAAAAACTCAGCTAAAAGCTAACTGAACCACATCTCTGCTGTCAGCAGAGCATGAAACCGAGATGTGTTTCTGTTTCCATCTAGTCCTTACCGGTTAAACTAACTTCTTCCACAGAGTAAAATGCATACTTCCAACGTTAATGGCATTGTCTACTTTCTTTTTGCTAAACAACGTGCTTGAACCCTTTCCATACATGACATTCTGAAAAGCACTGTGGTCTAGGAAACTTCCCCACTTTCATCATTGGTCTCACTGCCACAAAGTCCCTCTCAGGCACACAGAGTTGTGAATAAAGAAAACCTACCATACTCTTTTTCCTATAAAAAAAGTACCACAGAAAATACACACATGCATGTGTGTGCACACACAGAGTAGCTAAAAAGAGCTGAATGCAAACAATAAACGTCGCTGAAATTCTCCATTGAATGCCCATTTTTTATGAAGTCAAATACAAGTTTATCAACCTGAAAAAAGTTCTACAGTGTAAGCCCAGATTATCTTTCTAGTATGTATTTTACCAATCTCCTACATGCATCTCATATTCCCAGTAAGACAAATAACTCACAGTCCCCGTGTCACACAGTGCTTTCTTGGTGTCTATTCTTTCCCCCTGGATAAGCAGAGAATCAGGCCTGGACTGTAGACTGGACTATCAGGTTATAATCTGATCAATGACCAGCTGGTGTGAAACCAAGGAAATGATCTATGTTAAAGTATCTCTCAGAGTTGCTGATAAGAAAAGCGATGCAAACCATCCAAACAAGGCATCAATTCATGAGTGCTGCTGAAATAAGAATCCTCTAATGAAACCAAGGAGACAGAGCCCAGGAGACATGTGTCAAAGCGCAGGGTGTGAAATGTTATGTGCTGCTGTGTAAATGAGAGGAGAGGCGAAATGACTTTTCTTATCACCATTGCTTCTCTGGTAACTGGAAACAAGGGGACAAGGATTAACAGGAACTAAATGCCATCTGGTGATCGCCATCGTGGCCTTCTTGGAGTGTGTTATACTTTCCTTTTCTGGAACAAATCATATCCACTCATCCAGACTCATCCCAAATATCACCTTGCCACTGAATTATACCAGAGGAGTCCCTGAAAGAGGAAATGAGGACCTCAACTCAGTGTAACTTAGTAGGATCTTACCTTAAATCATAGAAAAAGAATCTCAGGATGCATCCATGTGAGGCACAGAGAGGTTCATTAGGCAAGTTATATAGAAAGGGAAAATCAGAAAAAGACTCCATCTAGAATCACTGGAGGGAGAACCACTCTGAAGCAGGGTTTAGAAGGCATGCAGCCAGATTTTATAGATAAACTGAAGTAGGCCAAAGTCCTTGCATTGTGATCTGGTTTTGATAGTTCCAAGAGAAATCTTTATGCCTTGAAAGGTGGTTTTATTTCCATGAGATAGTGGTCCTTGTTTGAGTTGGGGACATTAGTTCGGTTGCTATCATGGAGTAGTTATTCCTGGGGGAGGTTTGAGAGAAGTGAGCTCATGATGGGTAGGGCACAGTACAAAGTTCTGCCTTTTATGCAGCCCAAGTGATTGTGGGTTTGAAGACTTCCAGCCTCACTACAGGATGGTCTAGAACCAGAGATTGTGAGCATCAGCAACTGAACAGCCCCTGAAAATTAGCTATTCTTATCTCGGTGTCCTAGGTCTTGAGGGGAGACAAGATAGACCAGGTTAATAAACCTCATAAGACAGTCATTCTGTGAGTGATAGATATGCCTACATGCACAGCAGAACAGGGAGCAGAACCATAATATTAGGGTAATAACAGGCAAAAAATAATTGAATTTCCTTTTCTCTTTCCTACATAGCTTAGCTTTTTCTACCCTACGTCAATTTCTTTCACAAAATCTTTTTCTAAGTCTTCAAAGGAAGCCATCCTTCCATCTTATGCATACCACAGACATTCCTGGCACCTCTCAGTGGCCTTCCCTACTAGACTGTGTTCCAGCCTGGTTTAGTTGTCTCATGCCTTTCCTGTACAACTCTCAATAAGTACACGTTTGCTTAATATAACTATAGGAACCACATACTGCAACACATAATGGTTGCTCAATAAAGATTGTTGACATTGCTTTAACTAACATCTGGACAGTGAGAAAATATTTGCATGATCTATGGAATGAAAAAGGATACTAAGGTCCAAATATAACTTTGGGCATTCTCCCACTTGGCCAGTATTATTGATATTCCTCCAATCTGTTTCATAGAGATAACCAGATTTATTCAGTTTATAGTGAATACTTATTTATATTATTCATGGATGTAGCCATTCTGGTAATTTATCATAATAAAATGATTCACCATAATCTCAAGGCTTATAAGAGATAATGAATAAATATTATCAGAGAAACATAGAAAAGTGCATTTAATATTCTTTCTAGTTCCTGGCACAACCAGGAAACCATCTCATTCCACCTAAAAATCTGAGACCATGCTTAGCTTATATTTTCATTAAAATTTAGTTAGTCCCACACTTAATTTAACCATCATTTCTCAATGTTTTGTCATTTTCTAAGTATACAATTTTGGAAATATATACTAAAAATGTATATTTCAGATAAGCTTACAGTTGTACTCACAGTAAGTCTTTAGTTTCAGGAATGCAATACTTCTAGAGCATTCTCTGTGTTAGCTACTTAGAAAACAGAAATCATGAATTCAGCCAAATCTCTTGAACACTGAGATATGGTCATGATTAAATATTACTCATGAATTTTCTTTCCTTTTTCCAAACTATTTTCTTTTTTATCAATTTCTTACTTAAAAAGAAATTGGTAACTTGTAAGCCCTTTTAAATATTTTTAGTAATGCAGTGTATAAATAATAAGCATGAAAAGTTAAAGTGATCTACTCTCATTTGTACATCAATATCCTCAAGTCAGATATATTGCATAAGAGTAGAACATTATTAAATGAAATGATAATTTTTCATATATTTTCTTGAAAGTAGAATGATTTCAAATTATGTAAAGAATTCAAAAAAATATTAATCTCCTGTTCTTAACACTAATAAATACAAGTCATTTATTCACCTCTGTGTCTTACTTTCTCATCTAAATTGAAAGGTAAATAATGCTCCCATCTTCCAATCTGCCTCAGTTTTCATAGTTCTATCACAAACTAAAGCTTGGCTTTCAAAATGCCATTGAACAGTTACAGAATTTGAAGAATGTAAAAATGTATAGTGGTCAGGACCATTAAGGACTTCACTTTCCAAGGCTCCAGGAACGTTGTAAAATAAATCATAAATATGTAAGACTGTTGACTACTGAGCACTCAAGGCATCCTTTTTAATAACTGTGCTTTAACATATATAATTCTTCTATTAAAATAAAATTGAGACTTAGAATTTAATGTGGATTAATAGGAAAACCATTGCAATTTTGTTGTTTCATTTGTTTCCATACCTTTCAAAGTCTCAGTAATATTGTGAATTACATATACATATATCAATATGCACATTTATTTCTTCATATATATATTTGGGGGGGGGGACCGGGGATTGAACTTGCGACCACGTGCTTGCAAGGCAAGTGCTTATGCCACTGAGCTCAATCCCCGGCCCGTTATTTCTTCATATATGTATTTTTATTTCTAATTAGAATGTACCAGAAATGAATATTTTAACTAAAAACAGGTATTGAGAGGATTGTGCTAAATATGAAGTTTCACAGTATCTATCGTCTTTTTAATGTGGGCAGATGAATTATCTCCAAGGCTTTTTATGTGCTGGTTATGTAAATATGTGGAAGTGAGCAAATGTTACTGCTGACTCAGAAGAAGGCTCTTGCTGTGTGGGCAGAGAACGGTCAAGCTATTTGTGAAGGGAAGGGTATGTCAATTAAATTAATGTGGTGGATTCTCCTCATAAGTCATCTCCACCATTCTGCTCTACTGCCCTGCTGGAAAGAGTTGAGGTCAGTATCTGACTCATTTAGAACATACAGGGCCTATTTATCCAGAAGGGTGCTCGCATCCCTTCCTGTATTCAACATACAGTTAGATTCAGAATAAAAACTTCCTTACAAAACCACTTATTCAAGACAGTGACTCAGCCATTAAACTAGAATGAATACTTCAAACTCCTGCCTGCCACCCTCAGCTGGTGAGTACCGTGAACAGGCTTGGTACAGAGTAGTCAGTTACAGACAGACTCAGATTCATTCTCTGCTAAGTAGGCTTCTTGTGACAACAGGATGAGTTGTTCCTTTCTTTATGTGTTCATTGAAGTCCTGATTATTTTTTCATTTTTTTGACAAAACCCTTTTAAAAAGTACAGGATATTTCTCTGCTTATTTAGACTTCTGAAGAAAGTCAAGGCAGAAAGTAGAGAAAATCAGCAAGATAAGAGATACCAGCAGTGTCAACAATGAACTTCACATGGTCAGCACTGCATTTCTGGCTCTCCTTTGAATGAAGTAACAACATTACATAGTCCTACAGTAAGGACTATAGAGGTATTTCTGAATATTTCAATCGGCAAGTGTAATTTACAGGATTTAATGATGACTGGTCGTAAAAGAAAATGAATATTGAACAAATGGACTCTTGCAGTCCCTGTGGGCCAATTTCCAACAGTAAACATATTTGTGGAACTATTTTATTCCCATTGTTTTACAGAGTTGTGCTTTAGTTGTTTTTTGTTTTTGCAAGAACTAACCTCATTCAGTGCATTCCTATGGTGCCCTGGATTGTATGAAAAAGTCAGTGAACTGTGCAAGTAACAGTGGACTATTTTGATCTCTTCATTTTCTTTTTTTACTATTTAGGGTTTTAAATCTTTGATCTAAATTCATTTCATTTGCTAAATATTAAATACCATCATGTACAACATAATATTTCAATCAATGACAGACATCATATATGCCATAAGAGCTGAAAAATTCCTATTGTTTATTGATATCCTACCAGTTGTAATAGTGTAGTACAACATATTATTTATGTGTTCGCGATGCTGCTGGCATAAACAAACCTATTTCATTCCCAGTCATATAAAAGTACAGTACATACATTATATACCACACATAATAGTTGATAATGATAATAAATTCCTAAGCTGCTAGCTTATATATTTATTATACTATACTTTTTTATCATTCTTGTAGAGTATACTTACACTCTTTTGACTTATTGTATATATAAAAACAAATTAATTGTAAGCATCAGGCAGATCCTTTGGGAGGATTCCAGAAGAAAGCATTGCCAGCTTAGAAATGTTACAGCTCCCTTGTGTCACTGTTCTTGAGGAGCTTATAGCAAGACAAGATGTGGAGGTGGAGGATAGCAACACTGAGGATCCTGAGCCTGTGTGTGGTTCTGGACTAATGCATTCATGTCTTGTTTTTCTGTCTGTCTGTTTGTTTGTTTGTTCTAAGGAAAGAAATATTTTTTTACAGCCACATGGTGTGTTTGTTATATTTGAGGTAATTTTTTTTCATTTTTTTGCAGTACTGGAGGTTGAACTCTGGATGCTGCAGTACTGAGCTATATCCCCAGCCCTTTTTTTTTAATTTCTCAGTTTTTTTAGATGAACTTTGCTGAATTATCTACTGATAGGGTACTTTGTTGCAACCCCCTTGACTCAGCTTCTTGGGATTACTGGCATGGGACACTGGGCCCAAATTCTTAATTTATTCTAATTATTTTTATAAGAGTCAGAAGTCTTAAAAAACAGTCTTAAAAGTTTGTAAAGTACAAAAGTTACATAACTCTAAGGTTAGTTCAACATTGAAGAAATAGGTTTTTTTTTCAGTTTACAGTTGCCTATGTCTCCAGAACTTATAAAGTCCACAACAGCTGCAGCAGCAGCAGCAGGGTAGGAGCACACTGGGTTGTTACATTTATCACTCACTGACTCTCCTAGAGCACGTTTCAGTCCTGAGAGCTCCATTCCTGGTGAGGGCCCTGTATGGTTAGATCATGTTTTATCTTTTATTCCATATTTTACCTGTGCATTTTCTATGTTTAGACACTGAAATTTCTATTGTGTTATATTTTTTCCCGCAATGTTCAATACAGTAATCCACTGGATAAGTTAATAACCTATGAGCCATATCACAGACACTGGGTGTGTAGTGTTCCATAATACCTAGATTTGTGTACAGACGTTCTATGATGCTTGCACATCCATGACATCTCCTAACAATACCTTTCTCAGAATGCAACCTGCTGTGAAGTAACAAATAACTGTGTCAGTGGCTGATTAGAGTTGTCAATTACAGGAGCAGAAACAATGGTGGGAAAAGGTGAGAAAAGACTCCTGAGCAAAGATTCCCAGCTGATATGATGATCTATGATCACCTGGCTTGCCCATTTCCTCATGCATCATGTGCATTCAAACTCTTTCATGGCAATTACTTCTAAATAAAATTACTTCTCTAATAACATTCACCTTGAGGTTTTTTTTAAATGTAGTACTTGAACTTAGGGCACACAGAAACCAAGCAGCCAGCTCGCCATCCTGGTAAGTGGCTGTGGCCTGGCAAGCTGCAGCCACCCTAGGGTGAGAAGCATCAGCATCTCCTGAGATCCCTGCCATGTTGGAACTTAGAGCATTGGGAAACCAAGCAGCCAGCTCCCCGCCCTGGTAAATGGCTGTGAGCCTACCAGTATTCACATGGGCTGAGATTCAAACATCCATCCCCCCACCCTCTGTTAGCAAGTGGGAGCCAGAGATCTGAACATCTCTTATGAGGTTGACCATATGAAATATAGCAAATAAGGGGGATTTCCTTCTACTATCTCTTTGAAGGCCAATATTTTTATCACTGTTTTCCTTTGTTCTGATTAATGGTATTGCTCTATTCAATATTCTGTTTTGATAAGTTCTATAATATTCTGTATTTCCTTTGATTCTGATATATCTGACTGAAATAACAAGTATTATGAAGAAAATGAGATATTGTATAACAGTAATAGAGTATTACTGTTATCCCAGTAACCTGCTGTGAAGTTCTGTACCAGTTTCACTACACTGTCTCAATTGTTCTATGGTATGTGCCCCAGCTGAGGCCCTACTGTGCAATTGTTCTGTGGTATTTTACTACTTTAAAAATAAAAATAAAAAATAAATGTAGTCCTTGAATCCAAATTATACATGAAGCATTATGATTATTCATCATAAAATTTTGAAAAGAATGGACTGGTATTTTCAAAGAGTTCGGGTTCATTGTTAAATTAATCCATTATGAAATTAATACATTTTAGGAAACAGTTGGCCACCTCTCCCCTGACCTGGAGGAACTTGGCAGTTCACAAGAGAGCCCAAGTGAGCCCTCCTGCTCCCAGAGGACGTTGCTAGGCTCATGAGAGAGCCAATTATCACTCCCCTCACCCAGAGAAGCTCTGCAGGCTGGTGAGAGAGCCAGCGAACTTACCTCCCACACAGAGGACATTGGTGCCTAGGCAAGAGAAGAGGTGGGTCCTCCCTCCACACCTGGAGGATTTCAGTCATCCAGCAACAGTACAGATGAGCCTTTCCTCCACCCAGAGGGCCCTGGGCAGAGGTTAAAGACCCCCAGTAACACAGTAGGGCCCCAGCTGGGGCACACACCATGGACAGGAAAGTCTGACAGCCTGGAAAAGTCTGAAGCAACAGTAACAATATGAGCCAAGAGTTGGTTCACATTAGTACTTCTAAGTGAGTCAGTCCAGGAAGACTCCAGGATTCACCCAACAGATCGTGGAAGAGGAATTCAACTCACTGGACCCTTCTGTACATGGTAGAACCTGGAAAATGGGCAAACACCAACCACACACTAGGATGCTGACTGAGACACACACAATGCACAGGCAAAACTAGCAAGATTGAAAAGATGGAAATATGAACCAAGAGGTGAAAATTACAACACAAAAAAAGCAAAATGATATGTCAGACCTCTAGTGCATCTGGAAAAAGTAGAGGAGACACAAACATAGAAGATATTGGAAGACACACACCTGAAATATCTGAAAAGATATCAAGTGAAGTAAAGAAATAAATCCATGAGTCAATAGAGGAAATCATATCAGAAATAATCTCTCCAGTAAAAAAGAATTAACAATGAAGGAATTGCTCATAGATTAAAAAATACAGGAGCATATGAAAATGATGGAAATACTGAATGAACAATATAAGAGAGAACTAGAATGCATGAAACAGATTTAAAGAGATATCTATGAAATTAAAAATTCCATTGAAAGCTAGAAAAACTGCTTGAATAAAGCTGAAGATAGACTTTTCAGACCTTGAAGACAGTATCATGGCTAGCAATCCAAATGGAAAGAACTTTTAAAAATAACAAAGGACCATAAAATAACAATTCAATACCTCCAAGTTGATGCAAAGAAAAACAATATGACTGATAGATGTCAATGAAAAAACAGGAGTTGACACAAATGACATAAAGAAAAACTATTTGAAGTAATATCAGAAAATTTACCAAGCATAGGAACAGAATCTAACATACAGATGAGCAAGGCACATAGAACTCTAAATATTCATAACCAAAATAAATCTACACCCAGACATATAATAATCAACATCCCAGAAATTCAGCACAAAAACAGAATACTAAAGCTGTTAGAAAAAATAAATAGATTGCCTATAAAAGAAGCCCATTAAAATCATGGCTGGCTTCTCAACACCAACCCTCAAACCAAGATGGGATTGGAGTCATGTATTTCAAGCCCTGGAAGAAAAAAACTTCCAACCCAGACTGCTGTACTGTGAAAAAATATCTTTCATAATTAACTTAGAAACAAGGTACCACCATGACAAAGAACAACTAAAGAAATTTATGTCCACCAAACTTACCCTAGAAAAAGTACTAACAGATATTCTAGATAGAGATAAAAAAAAAAAATCATGATCCCCAGAACAAAAACAAGGAAACCACTAGCCAGGGCAAGCAGTTAAATAGATGGGGAAACTAGGGAACCAACAACAACAACAACAAAATAACAACAATAAGCCAAAAAACATCAAATATAACCATCAATGTATATGGCCTCAATTCACCAATCAAAAGAAACAGATTGGCAGAAGAATCAAGAAACAAGACCCAACAATATGCTGTATACAAGAAATAGATTTAACTAAAAAAGAAACTCATAGACTTTAAGTCAAAGAAGGGAAAACAATATTCCAGGTAATAAGAATCTAGAAAAAAAATCAGGAGTAGCTAGTTTGTTTGCAGACAATGTGACCTTCAATTCAAAAATGATCAAGAGATAAAGAAGGTTCCTATCTACCTGTTAGAGAAAAATTTCAAGAAAAAGAGATAATGACCAATATTATACACAAAATGCTAGATCATGTACCTGTATAAAACAACTATTAATAAACATAAAAAATCAAATAAGCAATAATAATGGGGGTCCTTAAAGCCCCATTGTTACAAAGACACAAATCAACTAGACAAAAAGTCAGCAAAGAAATAACAGAACTGAATCAAACATGTGAACAAATGGATTGCATAGATGTTTCCACAGTATTCCACCCAACAATATCAGAATACACATTTTTCTCATCCACACATGGAATCTTCTCTAAAATATACCCTATACTAGCCCATAGATCATGCTTAAGTAAATACAAAGAAATTAAAATTATCCTATGCATATCATGTGATGATAGTGTAATGAAATTGGAAATTAATGGCAAAAGAAACCACAAAACTCCATAAACACACAACAATTAAATAACACCCTCTTGAGCAATCAATGGGTCACAGATTAAAGTAAAGAAGGAAATAAACAATATCTACAATCAAATTAAAATGTGGATACAATATACTAGAACCTATGGGATGTAATGAAAGCAGTCTTAAGACAGAAGTATACAGCAGTGAACTCTCATATTAGGGAAACAGAATGAGCACAAAATAAACAACCTAATGCTGCACTTTAACTTTCTAGAAAAAGAAGATCAAGTCAAGCCCAAAGCTCATAAAAAGAAGGAAATCAGAATATCAGAGCACAAATGAACACAATTGAGGTTAAGAAAACAATACAAAGAGTTAATGAATCAAAGAGTTGGTTCTTTGAAAGAATAAACAAAATTGATAAATCCAAAGCCAACCTTACCAAGAAAAGGAAATAAAAAAATTCAAATCAATACAATGAGGAATGAAAAGCATAAAATTACTACAGATCTTGTGAAAATCTGTAGTGATCTTGTGGAAGATCATCAATACCTACTTCAAAATTCTTTACTCACATAGGACGGAAAACAAAGAAGAAATGAACAGATTCCTAGAAATGTGTGAATTATCAAAGCTGACTCAAGAATATACAAATCTTCTGAATAACCTAATAAAAGTTAATGAAATTGAAACACATAATTAAAAACTTGCTGACAAATAAAAGTCCAGGTTCTAATAGATTCACAGCTGAATTCATCAAGAAATTTTTGAGATTTAATGCCAACACTCCTCAAACTCTTTAATGAAATTGAAAGGGAAGCAATTCCCCCTAATTCATTCATGTAGGCAAGTATTACTCTGATACTAAACCCACAGAAAGACTCAACTAAAAAGCAGAAGTACAAGTCAATCTCCCTAATGAGCATAGATGCAAAAATTCACAGTAAAATACTTGCAAACAGAATGCAGCAAATCATCAAGAAGATTATACACCAGGACCAAAGGGATTTGTTTCAGGAATACAGGGATGGTTCAACATACACAAATCCATAAATGTAATACACCATATCAACAGAGCTAAATACAAAAATCACATGATCATCTCAATAGATGTAGAAAAAGCTTTTGATAAAGTCCAACAATCATTAACGTTAGAAATCCTAGAGAAAACTGAGATAGAATGGCTCTACCACAATCTGATAAAAGACATCTATGACAAACCAACAGCCAACGTCATAATAAATGGACAAAAACTGAAAGTTTTCACCCTAAAATCAGGAACAAAACAAGGATGTGCACTATCACCATTCAATGTGGTTCTGGAAATTTTAGCCAGAACAATTAGACAAGAGACAGAAATAAAAAATAAGGATAAGAAAGGAAGAATTTAAATTACCATTATTTGAAAATAACATGATACTCTACAGAGAAGACCCCAAAAACTCCACCAAAGGAGTTAATAAGCAAATTTAGCAGTACAGCTGAATACAAAGTCAACACTCAAAAATCAACATCATTCCTCTAAACAAACAACAAACTCACTGAAAAAGAAAGTAGGGGAACAACATCTTTTATAATAGGATCCAAAAAAACAAAATTCTCAGTAATCAACCTAACAAAGGATGTAACATCCATACACTGAAAATTGCAGTACTCTGAAAAAGGAGATTGAAGAAGATATCAGAAAATGGAAATAAACATATCCCTTGCTCATGGATCAGAAGAACCAGCATTGTGAAAATATCCATACTCTCAAAACTGTTATACAGAGTTAACACAATTCTGATTAAAATACTATTAGCATACTTCACCAATATAGAGAAAATATTGCTAAAATTAATTTGGAAACAGAAGACACCTAGAATATCAAATGCAATCCTAGGTAGCAAAGGCAAGGCAAGAGGCTTCAGAATCCCTGATTTGAAATTATACTAAAAGTTACTGTGATAAAATCAGCATGGTACTGACAAAAAAAAAAAAAAAAACCAGACACACAAGAAAAAAACAGACTTGAGGATCAATGGAACAGATTAGAAGATGCAGATACAACCACAAAGACTATCAGCCACCTTATCTTTGACAAAGGGGCCAAACATGTTCATGGGAAGAAAGATAGCTTTCTTAATAAATGGTGATGGAAAAGTTGGCCTTCTGCATGCCAAAGACTAAAACTAGGCACATGTCTATCACCATGCTCTAAACTAAAATTGAAATGGATCAAAATTCTAAATATTAAAATGGAAAGACTAAATCTACTGGAAGAAAAGGTAGAAATCTTGAAAACATATACAGAGAGTTCACGAACAAAAACTGAACTGCAATGGAAGTACTTCAAAGAATCAACAAGTGGGATCTCATCTTATTAAAAAGTCTTTGCACATCAAAATAAATCATCAACAGAGTGAAGACAACACACAGTGTGGAAAAAAATTTAACCAACTATCCCTCAGACAAATGACATATCTAGAACATATAAAGAATTGGAAAAAATCAGACCCCCAAACTCAAAGACCTAGGTCCCAAAAATGGATACCTGAGATGAATTTGTACTTCTAAGATGAAGAAATACAGATGACAAATAAATATTTGAAGAAATGTTCAACATCACTGGTCATTTGAGAAATGCAAAGTAAAACAACAGTGAGATTCCATCTCACCCCAGAAAGAATGACTATCATCAAGAAATTAACCAATGACAAGTGCTAGTGAGGCTTTGGAGGAAAAGGAACACTTCTTCACTGTTTATGGCAGTGTAGAGTGGCAATCAGTGTGGGGATTCCTCAAAAACTAGGGCTGGAGTTCCATTCAGTTCAGCCATTCCTCTTCTGGATATTTTCCCAGAAGAATTAAAAACATCATATCATAATGATATATGCACACCCATGTTTATAGCAGCACAATTTATAATAGCTAAATCTTGGAAACAGCCCAAATACCCATCACACAAGGAATGGATAAAAAAGATGTGATACTTTAATACAATGGTGCACTACTCAGCTATAAAGAAGGATTAATTAGAAGCTTTTACTGGTATATGGATACAACTTGAAACCATACTCATAAGTGAAATAAATTAGACTTGCATGTGTAAATGTCATATTCTTTCCCTTGTGTAAACAACTGAAAAATAAATAATATCCAAAATGTACAATAGCTATTGTGAAAGTAAAAGGGGAAGAAACCAGAATTGTGAAAAATAAAGAAATTAAAGAAATTCAACAGGAAAGAACAACTTGGATGGAGAAATGTAGAAAAGAAAGGGAAAAGATTATATATGTATATATATATATATGTATAATGTAAAAGATTATATATATAATATATATATACATACTATATATATACATTATATATAATGTAATGCATATACATATGTATAACAGATAATTATACTGCTAATCTCTGTTATCTCATAAAAAAACTGCTCATGCTTTCATTTACTGATCAATTTTTCATGCCTATATCATGTAATCTGAGCAACTACTTTGAAGATAACAATACACAGTATATTGACCATTGTTAATCTCCTGTTGTGTTTTTTTTGAAATCCTGTATCATAGTTTTTATTCTTTTTTTGTTTTGTTTTAAAATAAAAAAGTAAATTTAAAGCTCAAAAAAGTGTTTCAAAATAAAAAGGTAAATTTAAAGCTCAAAAAAGTGTACACACAAACACCAAAAAAGAAATATACTTGAATAGAATTACCAATACTGGCAGTAAGCTATAAGTAGGACAAGAAAGACAAATATGGGCCGGGGATTTAGTTCAGTGGCGTAAGCACCTGCCTGGCAAGTGGGAAGTCATGAGTTCAATCCCAGGAATCAAATAAATAAATAAATAAATAAAGGCAATCATGTCTAAGAAGACGTGAAATGGGAAAGGTAAACCAGCAGGAGAAACAGAAAAGACGGCAGAAAAGAAATGGCATTAGAAAGAACCTTAAAAACTCCTGAGTGCACACACTTCTGAGTATATAACCAAAGGAATTGAAATGGACCAGTCAGAGCTATCTGCATTCCTTTGTTTACTATTCACCATAGCCAAGATGTGGAAGGAGCATAAGTGCACATAAGCAAGAGCTAGATTGATAAAGAAAATGTGTCATCTATATTCAGTAAAATACTAATCGTCTTTTAAGAACAGGAAGGAAATTTGATAACTTTCAACCACATAGGAAGAACTGGAGAAAATTATGCAAAACGAAACAAGTCAGACACAGAAAGACAAATAATCTTTACATTATTTGATGTTTCTGCAATGTACTCATAGAGCAAAACATCACAGTGTATCCATCAATACACAATTACTGTTTTTCAATTTTAAAATAAATCATGTTTTGAAAATTGTGAGCATAAAATATGTGAATTTGGCTTAAAAGATCCAGTGAATCACTGTCTTTACCTTATTACCTGAAGTACAATAATGAATTTTGGAGTTCGTATTTCTATGCTACATGTGGTGAGCTGATTAGCTAGACTCTTTGTCACAAGGCATACATTATGTGTGATGTTCTTCCATTTCTTTAAAACAAATAACTCAATTTCTGGGAACATATTTTCTCAAAAGTTTATATTTCCTTATCATTCCATTATCTTTTAGTCCCTTCCAGGACCATTTATAAGTTTTCTAAGTTCAGTGAAATGCATGCTCTCGGCAGGGCAGAGATATAAGACTTAGGGAAAATCAAAATTCACTCCACTTCTCCTCTACGCTGCCTAGTTGAAATAAACATTGAGAAAATTTATGAGACTACGCTGCCTAGTTGAAATAAACATTGAGAAAATTTATGAGACAAGTAAACAGACAAGATCTCAGCTTGGTAAGGGAACTGTTATCCAGGAAAGAGTGGGGACTTTGGCCACAATGTGTCCCTGCCACCTTCTCTCCCTTGGGTTTACCATTTCTACAAAACAGCCAAGCCCTTGGTATGCATCTAGATAGAAGACACAGAGCTGGAGATTTAGCTCACTGCCTTAAGCACCTGCCTGGCAGACATGAGGTCATGAGTCTGATCTCTGGTACAGGGGAAAAAAAAGAAGAAGAAGATGTAGCCATGAGGTTGGCATCTCACTACACATAGAACAGGCAGTAAATTCTGTCTTCACTCAGCACACACTTGTCCCCTTCTCCCTGTGGCTCACCAGCTCTTCCATAACCGCACCACAGGACCTGAGGCTGTGGCACTTCCATATGTTCTGTTCTCACTTGCTCAAATGTACTTTTGTTCTTAATCCTCCTCTGGCTTAAAAAAACAGGAGCGTGGAAAGGTCAGTAGACTCTGTCTTCAGTCGCTTATTGAAAGACTGACAATAATTATTCCTACAAACTTTTTCCAAAGCATCAGAGAAGAAACATTCCACCACCCAGATGTAGAAAGAAAAGCAATTTTCTTGTGATTTTGAATGCAAGAAAAGAAAAATCTTTATTGCAGTATTGGCAACAAACTATACAAACAATAAGTTGTTTTGAAGATTGATTACACTCCCCAAAGTGTTGCTGTGACTATTAATCAATGACATTAGCAATTTACTACTTTACATGTCATAAACAAAATAATTGTAAAAAGTCCACACACAACTAAACTTGCTAAACAACTAAACTTTGTTCAGGCAGTCTTGGAAAACCCATGGAAATTGAAAGCAAAGCTGGTATACGATTGTATAGACATCTACGTTCCGATTTTTAGTATTACCACACCTGCGGAGTTTCATTTTAAATTGCAAACTGTTATGATAGACTTTGACTCATAACGGGTTCCAGTTTTAAAAAACAAAGTTTTTTGTCTTTTAAACAAAAGACAAAACATAGCCTACAATTGCTGTAAAATTTTCCATCTTTATGTATTTTTGAGAAAATATACTTTATTTCACCTTTCTTCACACTCCTTATTTTTCTGCCTCCTGGAATAAATTTGAGCCGAATGTTTAATCTCCCTACTTTAGTAAGCTTTTTTGATAATTAAAAAGCTAATGTGAAGATAGCTGAATCTAACCTGTGAAAACATAATAGAACTACAGAATCACAAAATTTATGCCAACCTAAAGCATAGATCATCTTGTTTTTCCTTGTATTGCCTACTTCAATTCATGGCATCTAGTACAGTTTCAGAATTTTTGGGTATAATTCAATAAAGGTGAATATTTTTATGTTTGAGGATATATTAAACTATATTTATCACCCACTTTTTACAGCATGATCTCTGGAAAAGCAAGAAGCCATCCTGGCCCTCAGTACCAAGCCTTCAAAAGTAGATTGGTACGGTAAATGTAAATAAGGCTTGTTGCAGGATCAAAGAATGTTAAAGTGTGAGAACTTCGGGACAGTTTAAATCCAAGTGTTGCTCAAAGAGGAATAAATAGGAGCAGGAAAACACTAGAATGAAAGTTGTCTGTTAGAATTCTTAATGTTGCATCGTGTCACACAACCATGTTTACATGGAGTCAATCTCATGATTTGCTAGGCCTCAATTTACTCATCTGTAACACAAAACAGGTTGAAATCCAAAAATGTTCTACTTATATCAGACTGAATTTTTCTAACCTATTGCTTTTCAACTAGTAAACAAATAAATATGGGAAATACAACAAAATCTTTTAAAATTAATCCTCAATAATTATTTGGCAGGTACAGGTGAAATAAAACCATAGTGAAATAGAGCATCTTATTCACTCATTCACTCATTCACCATTTCTCCATTGCCTCTTTTCTCTGCTTTCTCATGTTGTGAGAACATGTGTGCATGTGCACAAAAGGGTGTGCATATGGGTGTGTGATCCCACGTCAGCTACCTGGCCTGCTTGGCTTCTTGAATTTCTCCCACCAGACTCAAGCAGTGTGTCTCCTTGTGCTATTATTTCATGATCTCTTAAGGATGATTTCTCCAATCTTATAACATCTTTCATTAGCTTGGCTTCCTCGGCAAGGCCTTATATGTAAATTCTTTCACAGATTCGGATAAATCCCTTATCACCATGGAATTGTTAGTGGCTCATTCCTTTTAATGAAAACCAATGCATTCTATGGCATTAGGTGACATACTGAGCATCAAAGAGTCTAAATTTTTAACAATGTGTTTAGTCCTCACTTTTACTTTGAACTTTTCTGAAATACTGAATAAACACAGAACTTCTACAGATACACATAGCTGTTCTTTACCTGGCAGAATACATGGTCTGAAAGGTCACTTTTTCATAAAAGAATTTTTTATTCTATGAATAAGAAAGTAAAATAAGGAAAGAAACAGAAATGTTTCCAGGCAATTTTCACTCTAAGGCCATTTCTACAACTAATCTTGAGGAAAGGAAAAAGGAGTAAAAATGATTATTGGGTGGAACTCTAGTAGTTGCCTCAGAGATATCTACATATTTTAAAATCCATCCTTTTTCTACTAAAAAAAATTTGCATGAAACAGAGAGAGAAATAGAAAACTGCAAAGCAGATGTGAGGGAAATATTTTGTCAATGTAACTGTATAAATATACATATGATATATTTAAAATAAAAAGAAAACCATACTTAGATTGACAAGTAGATTTAAAATTGTTAAATTGCACAGGAAACATGACCACTGGTGCACGTGTGGGAAGATATGATGGTTAACTATGTACTTTGCAATGTATTCCTTGACTCTTTTGTCCTACTTCTTTTTGAGTCCATTTCAAAATGGTAATGGCCCATCAACTGTTCAAATGCAAAAGCTTGAGCTCAAATAATTGTCAGCACTCATCTAGACTTTTTTCAGTCCCTCTTACATTTTTAAATCACATTTATTTCATAACTTTAAACTCAAGCCAGATGAAATCCCTTGACAAAAGAATCGAACAAGTCCAAATTGATCTCTTAAGTGGATCAATAGAAACTTAACTGAAATGGATTGGGGATTTTATCAAACTTGATATAGTAGAACACTAATAAGATCACTTCCAATTCACACATATAGAACTAAATTTTCAGCACAAATTGATCTGATTACTAAGGATGAATGGTCACCTTTAATAATGGATTAAGGCAGTAAAGAATTCTTTTTTTATACATAAATCCTTGAGAATCTTTTTTTCCTTTTGAAACTCATGTAAAAGGCTTTAACTTTTCTTCTTATACTGAAATTTATTTACTTCTTACTTGGTCAAGTTTGAAATTAGAATAGTTCTAATTTTCATAATTTGATCTTATTTCTATTTTTAAAAATCAGATATATATTCTAAAGTGTTTTCAAAGGGTAATTTTGTAGCAGAGAATCCATGATGATACAAATATATTGCTCCAATAAACTGTGATATCCCTAAGAGCTACTTGTAAAATAATGCAAATAGTAGTAGACAGAGGATTTACTGAAGTGCTTGCTTTATTCATTTTGTGACTATGAATTTTATAATTCATATATATGTTTCTTAGAAGATCTAGTTCTGTTAAAATTTATTAATATTATTTTAAAATGTTTTGCATAAAAATTTGCTGAAAAATCAAACATTAGGCCATGTTAAAGATTTAACACAGTGATGAATGACCAAGTGTCACATAATTCCAAGAAACAAACCCTAATCTACATCCAGTCCATTTGAAAGATTAGAAGATTCAGCCAATCCAAAATCCTCCTTTGTAACGCGGAATGACTAACTTCAGTATTTGTGGCAAGTGTTGGCTACTGAATGTTCACAACAAACTTCACATCTCCAACATAGAAAGTACAGCAATGAAATTTGCAGAACCTGGATTCTGACCCTTTGTTAATGAATCCATGTGAATGCATACTAGTCCTTTCTTTCTTGAAATAGTGTTTCTCTCTCTCTCTCTTTCTCTCTCTCTCTCTCTCTCTCTCTCTCTCTCTCTCTCTCTCTTCCTCTCGGTTGCTACTTTTTGAGACTCTGACTCTACTGACAACATCTCTTCACCTTACCTCTAAGTAAATAGGCCTCCAAACAGAAAACTTTTCTGTGCCTAAGAAAACATTCAAACTGACCAAGTAAAACTTGGAGAGCATCTTATCTCTGTGCTGTCTTCTGCTTATTGGTAGGTATGCACTGAGTTAAAAATCCTTAAATGCATTTGTATTTCACTAAGGGAATAACAAGATAAGACACACAGACTCTTTTGCTTCTAGATATCAGTCATACTTCATCCAAAACTTTCTATTCTATGCAAAATGTTTAAATGTGCATACCTCAGAGTAATTCCAAGAGTCATTCTCTGGAGTGTGGGCCCAAGGTCTTGGGAATTTGGGCATTGTCTTTTCCCTCATGTTACCTTTTCTGTTCATCTTTGTTCTAAATGGCAGGAAGCATTAACTTATCTAATACCTATTTGTGGATATTTGTGGATCACTAGAATTAAAACCAGCACAAATAAAGTCATGCTAACACCTTTCAACATGAGGGCCGTGAGAAATGTAAAAATGAACAAAGCATTATATAGACTCTCAAATGGCCTGAAATTATTTCTCACTTCCCTGAAACCAGTCTATCTTACTCAATATCTTTACTCTTTCTTTTCTTACTTTCTGAAAATAATTGTGTTTCTATCCTAAAATTTATTTGGAACTAAATGAGTCCTAGAATATCAAGAGCAATTCTGGGCAACAAAGGCAAGGCAAGGGATTTAAGTTATACTACAGAATTACTGTGATAAAAACAGCATGGTACTAGGGGGAAAATACACACCTGAAGATCAAAGGGACAGATCAGAAGATGCAGAAACTTCAAATACACTCTGCCACTTTATCTTTGACAAAGGGGACAAACACCTTCACTGGAAGAAAGGCAGTCTCTTTAATAAATTGTACTGGAAAAACTGTTTTTCCATACACTGAAGTTTTAAAACTAGACACATATCTTTCACCATATATTAAACTAAAATTAAAATGGATCAAAGATCTAAATATTAAAATAAAAGCACTAAATCTGCTGAAAGAATAGGTTAAATTCTGAAGGATTTTATGAACAAAACCTCAACCACACACAAAATATTACAAAGAATAAACAACTAGGGTCTCTTCTTTTGCACAGTAAAAGAACTACCAACAGAGTGAAGAAAAAACCCACATAATATGAAAACATTTTTCACTATTTTTCATACAAAGGACTGGTGTCTAGAATATATAAATAACTAAAAAAAAAATCAGACTTTCTGGGTATGGTGGCACATGCCTATAATCCTACCAAGGCAATAGGATCAGCATGAATTTGAGTCTAATGTGGTCTACATAGTGAGTTCAAAGCTAGCATGATGTATTCAGTGCTAACCTGTCTCAAAAAACCAAACAAAACAAAATCCAACTTCCCAAAGTTAAAGATGAGTGTCTGAAACAAATGGATGCTTCTCAGATGAAGAAATACAAACAGCAGATATGTGAAAAGATGTTCAGCATCACTGGTTATTTGAGAAATGTAAATTAAAACAATACTGAGATTCCATCTCATTCCAGAAATGATGACTATTTTCAAGAAATTGACCAATAACAAATGTTGATAGGGCTGTGGAGCAAAAGAAACCTTTCTCCACTATTATGGGAGTACAAATTGGTAAAACCAATATGGGATCAGAATGGATATTCCTTGAGAAGCTAAAAGTTCCATTTGACCCAGCTATTCTTCTTGGTATCTTTTTAAAAGAGTTAAAAGTATCATATCACAGCAGTATATGCACATCCATGTTTATAGCAGCAGTTTGTAATAATTAAATCTTGGAAATAGCCCAAATGCCCATCAACAGATGACTGGATAAACAAGATGTGGTTTTTATATAGTGTAGTACTACTCTGCCATAAAGAAGGATAAATCTGAGACATTTCTAGGTAAAGCAATGTACCCTGAGGTCATACTCAGAAGTGAAATAAATTGGACAAACATATTTGAATATGCAGTTTATTTTGTGTGAGAAACCGAAAGAGTAAATAAGGGCCATATGGAAGACAGGTATTGGGAAATAAAAAGAAAATATTCAAATGGGAAGGGGAGCTAGGTAGGGCAGAAAGGAAAGAGAAAAGGAGAAAAAAAAGAAAATAGAAAAAAATGGAAACATGGCTTTTGTAAATAAAGCTGGAAAGGCTGGTTGAAGACAGGGGAGGGAATTGGGGAGAAAAAGAATAATCAAGATATGCAATGCACCTGTACAAGTTCCCCAGGATGAATATGATCATTGTGTACAAAAGTATACCAATGAAATTAATTTTAAATAAGAAAAACATAAAAATTTGTGTTTTATTTCTCTTATTAAAAAAGTAATATCTTCATTGTAAAATATTTGGAAAATCTGGAAAATTACAAAAATAAAATAAATAATAATTCACAGGTAATCCTACAAGCTATATAAAAACTTACAAGTATCATTTATTTTAAAAAGAAGCTACTTTCTGTTGAAGGTTAAAAATTTTGGAACTGAAAAGTTACATATGAATTTTTTTCATCTTCTACAATAAAGCCCAAATAATGGTCAAATATATTTGCCTATTCATGTAAGGAAAGAACCACTATCTCAAAAATAAAAAAGCACAAGAGAGAATATTCAAGAGGCAAAATAAAATGAATATTTATCTCAATTTTTATTAAGAGATAAGGACCCTATTCTCATCCTACCTGGCTGTGTGGGAAAGGTTAGAGAATGGGGAGAGATGTTAAGTATACATGGCTCTAACATCTAGTGTGTCTCTGAATTTGAGCAGCACATCTCCTAGAGAAAAGAAGGAGTCAGGAGGTTGTACAGGGAAAAGAGAAGTTAAACTCTTTTGAGAAGTCAGCACCACAGCACAAGATACAACACGGGGATGAGTAAAGAGAAGACAGTGATGGTAGAAATTATGTAATATGAAATAGTGGAAAAAATAAGAAATGAAAGTGGGTGTCTATCTTAAAGTCAAATATTTTTATTTCCTTTCCTACAGTGTTCTTTAAGGGATGTTTTTACTCCACCATCTAACCTGGTAACTCCCTGTTGAGCTTGGGAGTTGATCTGTGCCTTACTTTAGCCTAAGAAATGTTCATGAAATGTTGTGAACTTATAAAAGGCAGATGTCTTAAGAGTCTTTGTGATGTCTTCTATGTCTCTTTCTGCAGTGACAACGCCCCAAAGAAAGATGGTCGCATCACTCTGTGTACGGCATGGAATACAGCATGGACTATGGCCAGAGCTCACAAGTGACGACATCAACACCAAAAAGAAATGAACGCTGTCACCACTAGTCAATGATATTTTTGAGTCATTCATTCTGCCGTGTGGTATACCCTGTTCTGATGGAGATAAGCCAGGTGCCAAAGTTTTACAAACTGACAATTGTTATAAAAGATGACACCAACAAAATGTGTTAGTGCCTAAAACAACTGAGAGAACTGAGATGCAAGAGAGACTTGATATTTAATGTCATTTTCTCTGACTCTTACAGAAGCCAGAGGTTGGAGTAATTTTGGACAAATATTTGCAATGTAGTAACCTAACTACACAAACATTTCCATGGTACTTACAGGAAGGCTGAGTCTAACATCTGGACTGTGTTGGTCCTTTTGTTTAAATGATCAGGTCCTAACCAGAGTTCTTTAAAAGACTGCATAAGAAAAAATGTAAAAAATTCAGTATTTTAGTATATTCAGATATTATTTCCTTTCTCCTTAGGAAGGAAAAGCCATTAAACACCATAAGATTTTACACCATCAAGATTATAATGGACCCAGATGTAAAACAAAAATATTGGAAATGAAAAAAAAAACTACTATATATGTATATCTGAATATTATACACAATTCTGTGACAATCTATGTAATTCTAAGAAAAGTAAAGACAGTAACCTTAGCATCATTTACATTATTATGTGTGCTGCAGGATTAGATTTTAACTCACCAAATATGGTGTTAGTCCAAAACCAAGTTTGGGGGAATGATTGAGAACGACAGATAAAGTTCTCCTTTGAACAAGTTGCTAATGTAATTCTCTTAGAAGAAAAAAACAAGTGTAGAGACTGAATTGAAGGGGAAACTTACATAAACATGGACATGTGAAAATCATTAGACTGGGTTGTTTGATATGTAGATATGTGTCTATCCATTCATTGGTGTGGTGGTTATTTCCCACACTTAACAACCTGTTTGGTGTAGTATCTAATTCTTTTTATTAGCTAGTTACATTCTGTGATTTAAACTTACAAGAGAACAGAAAAGCAGTGGAGAAATGGGAAAATGTTTTACCAAGGCAGTAAACTAGTGAAAATAAATGCTCACATGATGATATGCTCTAACTCATTTGGAGTAAGTGCTGGCCATTAAATATAGTCAAAACAGATATCATGCTGTGAATTACAGGGTCTTAAACATCCCTTTAACTGATATTTGACTTGAGAGTGTATTGGTGGGTGGAGAGAGGAGTATCACAGTAAATAATAGAAGACAAATTCTAGGCCTGTCAGCAATGATTTCTTATGTGTTATTTTCACTTAAACATTGAAGGAAATGACAAAGGCATAAATAGAATGAAAGCCACCTTAATGAAGTCTTTTTTATATAGTTCAGCAACACTGCATCTAAACCAGTTTCTAGACAAGACAATTCTGGCACCTACATCAGACCTCAGGACTGGTTTTCTGGAATTAAAACAGATGCATTTCTAGAAATATTTTTGCTAGATGAATCAAAAGGTCATGTCATCTGCTCTTGCATTATTTTTTTCCAATTTGATAGTGTTGGAAAATCTTTCTAAACTTAAAATATTTATTCTGTACTTGAATAAGATGTGTTATAGATTAACATCCACTTAGTCACTTTGGAGTTTTGACTGTAGCAATAAATCTAAAGTAAACAAGTACACTGAAACCATGCTAAAATAGCCTAGTTCTGTTCCTACATTTCCAGGGATTTCATTCCCAACAACCAATAGATTGCATAGGTGCTACCTGCCAGACCAGGTACATCTTTCAAAGTATCCCATAGATAAAACTCTGCCACTTCTAAATACAGTTACTATCTCAGTAATATAAATGTTTATATTATTGAGAAGACTTTACTGGGTCACCTTTCTTTCCCCTTGGAGGCATTTTATAGGTAAAGGGAAGATAGATGAAAGACTATGTTTAACTTCTTACTATATCTCACTAGTGCTACAGTGATTCATCCAGCAATTAGGTAGCTATGTTACTGGTTAAGAACCTTCAAGGGGAAGATCTGTATTTCATCTAAGTTTTTCAACACCAGATGATCACTAAAAAATAAAATCTTGGCTGGGCATGGTGGCGCCTGCTTATATTCTCATTCAGGAGGCTGAGGCAAGAGGATCATTGCAAATGCAAGGCCATTCAGGACTACATAGTAAGTTCAAGTTCAGCTTGAACTATGGTGTACGACCTTGTCTTGAAACACCTAAAAAGAAAAAAAATCTTAATATTGAACACAAGGGTTAGGATTCTACACTGTAGAGATTTAGACTTCTAGTATTATAAGGCAAATCCTTTAATGGCCTGGGTGACCCTACATCCTCTCCCCCTTGCTATAGTTCTCAGAATAACTGTAAGAGATGTGGAAACCAACATCCTGAGACAAGGAGGGGTGGACAGAAATAGCCTACAATCTTAAACAGGAAACAAGTAATGCATTTGCTTAGCGAGTCTCATAGTCCCTTGGAGTGTCTTCAGGGTCCCTCAACTGTGGTGTCACATGAAGAAAACAAAAGAGATCCTCCAGTCACTGTAGACAGATTTCTGGAGCCTGGAAACACTGATTTGTCATAAATCCTAGGCTTCTAGTGTCCCTTGCTGCTCATCAGGAGTTGCTTTGCTTAACTTGTTGTGTCAGGGGTGCATCTCGCTGGACTCATATGGATAGAGCAAAACCCACGCGTGGTACTGGTCAGGTGTTCACCCCACACTAGGAGCAATGTGAGCACGTGGTGAGCCTGCTGTCCACTGTCCAGTATGGCGGGCACTTGGTGCACGTGGCTATGAAATGCTTGAAATGTGGCCAGTCCAAACTGAGATGCAGTGCAAGCATAAATTACAGACCTGATTCTGAAGACCTAGCCCAAAAAAAGAATGTCAAATTTCATTGACAATTTCTGTATTGATTATATGCTGTGATGATGGTTTGGATATATTGCATAATTTTAAAAGATTATTAAAAGTAATTGTACCTGTTTGTTTTTACTTTTTAGTGTGACTATTGAGTATTTTAAATTATATACAGGGTCTGTGTTTTGGGGCTCATATTAGATTTTTCCTGGATACAACTGGTCTAAAAATTCTTATTTCAAACACTTTTCACCTATAAAGGTTGAAAGCCTCTTATGATCGCTTCAGATTCCAGGATACTACATTCCCAAGGTATTTTCTTCAAATATCTATTCTTTACACACAATCTCTATTTTTCTCTATATGAACTCAACTAAAAGTTCAGACCCTCTGCAGGTTATTACTTCAAAGAAGAGAATTTGCATGTGAAGAAACACTAGTTATAATTTGTGAGTCACGGAATTCCATCATAAAAGAAGCCTCTTTTGTTATCTTTTTTATCCCTTTATTCTGTATTTTTTGTATCCCTCAAAACAATTAGGCCTTTTGCTCTGGTGTGGTAGGTTAGTAAGCATATTTTGAGGCTTCTGTTGATATCTGTCTCTTGTTTCTGAAAACAGGCAGTTTTCTCCTTAACAAGAAACCCAGTGAATAACATTTTCCTTATCTTCTTACTCCTGCAGTGCAAAGATGAAAGTCACTAGAGAGATTTTTCATGAGTTTACAGTCTAGACGGAGATGCAGAGAGGTAACAACAGGAAATGAAAATAAAACATTAAAATGCCCCCCCCAATAGAGCAATATAGAGATGCTCCGAAAAGACCAAGAGAGGTGCTGTTCATCCTTAATTGTGGGAATTGATCAACATGGTCAGTAGCTACAGCCTTTTGGACGTATTCACACTGTGCTCCAGGCAAGGGACTGGGTGATTTTCATTATTCCCTCAATATCAAATTCCTTACTCAAGAGGTTTTCAAACTTTAAATATGGATTTAATCACAAACCCTATAGTTAAATAAAATTCTATAAAAACATAAAAGGATAGCTCAAATAAAGGCATCGTTACACTGGTATTAGTGAGAGGTGTGGAGTCACATGCTCTGCTGTTAGAAAACGTGTTAACTCCAAGGGAGACTTTAGGGAACCAGGTGTAAAAAGCACTGCTGTGTTTCCTCAGCTCCCCTGCAGTCTACTGTCTCAGCTTTCCATTTCGGACAAGTCTTCTTCAGTCAATGTTCAGGCGCACTCACTTACAATGGCTGACTTCCTGTTGCTCTTGTCATTCTGTCTTTTCCTGGTTTTTTTTTTTTTTTTTTTCCAACATGATTTCAACTCTGGCACATCCACAGGGAAGCCTCCAACACAATTTTCATGCAGATTGCAGGTTCAGAGAGCAGCACAACTGCTCGATGTCTCCTGCTGCTGAGGTGTTGGTTAATCTCTACATGCCCAGACAGTATACTCCTCACTCCTGAAGGAGTCTTCCTCCAGTGGACCTCATGTCAGCTGATGACTTTCATTTTTAAAATCAACTAAATTCAATTCGTTGGAGTTCTTGCTTTTTTTTCTTATCATCCCATACATGTTCATAAATGTCCAAGCCCTCCCAAATATTTTTGCATTCTATCTTCTGTGGTGGCCATAATAATGGCCCACTAAAGTCACCAACATCTGAATTCCTCCAAAGCTGTACATTACATTAGCAGATGTGACGGCGTTGGAACTCCAGTAACAAGGAGATTATACTGGGTCATGCAGGTGAGTCAGACCCTCTATAATCCAAAGATCTTCATATGAAAGAGGCAGAAGGGTCAGAGAAGGAGATGTGACAATATATACCAGGGCCAGAGTGATGGAGGGAAGAGGCCATGAGCCCAGGATTTCAGGAAAGTTGAAAAAGCAAAAGTAATGAGTGGGTTCTCTCCTGTAGCAGAGAGACACAACCCAGCTCTGCTGACTAGATTTTAGTCCCATAGACCTAGACAGTAAGTTTGAACTCTAGTTAATCACTAAATCTAAGGGTAATTGAAACATATGGTGAATGTTTAATTAAAAAAAAAAGAATTATTGCAGACATATTACCAAGAATGATGGGATAAGTGTCTGAGAGAGAGGACCAGGTTGAGTATTTTGAGAGGGACTAACAGCAATGTGCTTTTTACTGTAATAGTTTTCTTAATTTAAACATTGGCCATATTTTGTAATCAGAGCTTATTGATCAACCTTTGATGGCACTTTCCCTCAAATTAAAACCCTGCCTATGTCCTCATTCACCTTACGCACTGAATATGGCATATGGTGACTTTTGGATCTTCCTCAAGGTCAAAATGATGTCACAAACCATCTGTTTTGAGTCAATTCAGGACATCCAGACAGCCGCCCCAGTACAAGAAACGGTGCTCATGAAAGTGGACTTCCAGCACTGTTTCAGATAGTGGGAAGCATGTGGGCTAAGTGTGCTAGAAGTAAAGGGGAACAGCTAATGGTGATTTGTCTTTTAGGATAAGTCATTTTCAAAAACGTATACATTCATTTTATATTTCAATCACAACTTTTTACTATAATTTATTACAGCCGCAATAGGAAATCACTACATTCCTTTATCTCGGTCTTTATGTTCACAGCCTTGGTTTGGGTCTTAGCATATTTTCCTAAAATAACTGCTACATCTCTTTATTGGAACCCTCCTTACATATTGACTCTCTATAATCTATTCTCCACTCAAATAGGGTTTTCTGAGCACTTTGTCTTACTTACCACTCAAAGCAATTGCACCCCGAGTCCTCACTGAGAACTACGAGGTCCCTGATGAAGTGACCTTCACCCATTCTAGCATCTATGCCTTCCCTTCCTACCTGAAATGCTGCCTCAGGTCCCTGTGTACCCAGTGTGACCTCTTCCTTCCCTTTAATAATGTTGTACCTGCCAGCTAGAATGTTTTCCATAACCGCAATCCTCTCATAGGCTTTTGCCTGGTGAGACTTTAATGCTTCGTTGTTGAGTCACCACCCTTGAATCTCATGTCTGTGTCTCATAGATGGGTGAGGCGTTAACCATTAAATGCTTCCAGAATGTCCCATACAGGTATCTACCAGACATGCAAAATGCTGCATACACTATCATTGCATTTGTATGATACATCTTTTTATCTGTGTTTCTGTCATCAGATTTTAATTACTTGAAAAAAATTGTGTTTTATGTTTGAATATACAACACTCGACTGGGCACATAGCAGTTGCCTACATTTTGTTGAATGAGTTAAATTATTGAATTAAACTATATAATATTATGTGTCTATAAAATCAGTTTCTAGCAAAGGGAAGAGATTATTTAACAATAAATTGAAATAATACTGAGAAATTGTGATAGAAATGTGCCTTACAGTGAAAAAATTTAACCCATGCTATAAAACATCACAACTTACTCATTTTCTTACAACCTGGAAAATGCATCTGTGATAGGAAATAGTCTATAAAGCAAATCAGGATTGCAATGGTAGATTTCCAGTTTAAAAGTGTAAATTATCATTGCATTTGTATGGTAGATAAGGCTTATGTTTGCTAAATGAAGAGAAAAGATTCTATAGAATAAAGCAGTAATTTAAAATCCATATTCCTATTGGAACTCAGTGAAAATCTCTGTAATGATCTTATATCGCCACATTCATCTTGTGTGGCTAAAAGGTTAATAGGCCCATCTTAAAGCTTCTTTTTGTTGCTTCATTTACTGTAAAGCTAAAAGTAAATTGTGGAGAATATCTTCCTTGAAAATTACACTACCTGGACAGTGCAGATTATTAGGTAATAGATTCTACCAGAGAAGCTGAAAAGTAAGAAAATCTGCTCTACATGGCTTTTTCTCTGAAACACAAAAGAAGAGAAAACCCTGTGCAGTAAAAGACTAAAAAGATTACAGTACATTATAACCTATATTGACAATGTTTTCTTCAGGATGTGCATTTATGACACAGTCTAGCTTGTGGTTAAATAATTCCCCTTTCTTTCTAAAATCCAACTTTAACGGTGCATGTTATAATTGCATTGAATGCATTCCAAAATATTGACTTTTTGAAAATATTACTAACCAGTTCATCAGCTTGTGAACCTCACCTTGATCTGCTTTTAGCCTTTCTGTGGATTTAATGTTGCTGCTCTTGTTTTCCCCATAGCCATGCCTTCATTGCCCCTGCCATCTAAATTTCCCTCTATGAATCTCTTCAGTTGTTGCCTAACAATACTGGCTTGGTGTTTTCTTCATTATTGTCTATCTCTAAGTGTGTTGTGACTATCCTTGTAACCGAGAGTTTCGTGACCTTCATTTTTAAGTTTCAGTTGTTGTGAATTTGAAAAACTATTTGGAAGGCCAAGGCAGGAAGATTGCAAGTTTGAATACAGTGTGAAAATTAATTCTGCTTCAGCAAGTCAATAAATAAATATTGTCAATAAATAAATAAATATTTTTAAAAATAAATAAATTTATTTATTTTAAAAATAAATATTTTTAAAATAAATAAATTTATTTTAAAAATAAATATTTTTAAAAATAAATATTTTAAAAAATAAATAAATATTTTTAAAAATCCAATATTTATTTTATTCAATGGTCAGAGAATAGTAACACTTTTTAGGTGCTTTTGTTATAAATCATCTAGGATGTTCCAGACACTGTGCATCTTTATATAAACTGTTTAGCTATATCATACCTCAGATTCTTGATTATAGGGTATACCTCATAAATCAACATAATGACTAAATGAGTTTCTTGATATTTAATTATATATCAAATTAGAATATAGTCTTTCAAATGATGCTAAAAGCATATATTGTGTTTTTGATAAATATTAGCTATTTATTTTTCAATGCTGATTACATTAAACTTTTTGTATGTTTTCCAATTTCTTGATTTCTTTATGTGTACGTAACTGAGTGAACACAGAAAACCTTTTATGGTTTCTCACCGAATTGAAACAATGCACTTATCTACTTGTGCAATGACCTTTGGGCCACTACTGAACTCTAGTTGGTGTTATAATTGAGTACCTGTAATTATGACTGCATGATTTGAAACTTTGGGTTCTTCTCTTGACTGTGAGAGATTTACAGCCTAAGGCATTGCATCCAGAAGCCAGAATGTGGAAGTATAGAAGTGTAACTGAGTCACATAGAGACACAGGAAACTGAGCGAGAATGTTTTCTAATTTCCTATCACTCTTCATTTCCAGCTTTGGGTTTGTTTCTAAAACCAGACTGTGTTTCTGACAGTTTTTCAAAATATAACTATATCCTTATCATATACCTCCTCTTTTGCTGCAATTAGTTGGGTTTGTTTCTGTTGTTTGCATTGTACTAAACAATATCACAAAATATACCACAGGCTTGTTAAAAGTGACAATGACTGCTTCTGGATCAGAAGACAGTGCTGTAATCATTGTTTGCCATCTTTTCACTTAGCACTTGCCTGACCCACAAAGCCCAGGATGCCTACCATTCACCCAATTTGAACAAAATATGAGAAAGAAAGATGACTTCAACGGAAGTATTCTGAAACTACAATAAACTTTGTCACCATCTAAAATAGACATTCAACTCAGAACCAAAAATTTTCAGTGCAAACCAGTGCACTTTCTCTTTTAACTCTTTTGCCTTGTCCATTTCCTGCCCAACTCATGGAAAATTACTTTTAATCGTTATTTTTTAAAATACTGTTTCCAATCAAAAGCCATCCATGTGTAACAGTTTTAACTGTCACTTTTATCTACCCGCATAATCAAAAACTATGCATTGAGAATCTAATATCTTCCAGGCACCATGTTAGAGTTAGATCCCAGATACAAAGTACTGAAGACTGTGGATACGAAGTACTAAAGCAGTTTGAAACCAAGAGTCATGTCTATGCAGGACACTCCTAACTGGGATAGGGAGAGAAAGAGATGGTTGTTTCCTGACCCTGTTATTTACTTCCCTGTAGAAGGAACGACATCAGAGAAATACTCGATCTATTTCAAGAAAAGTAGTATCATATTGATGAGTTTGGGAGGGAAAAAAAAAAAACACCAAAGCCTTGGCCTGCCTTTTCTCCTTGGGAGCCAGCCTAACTACTCCATGCCTTGTTTTACACAGTCAGATTTCTGTGGGAAGAGGCTCACTTACAGGGTGTCTGTGAGAGGGTGAGCAAATCTTTCCAACCCTGGAGTTCAGTGTTAGAAAGCCTACTTGCCCAGAGTTATGAGTTACATTCTCTTACGTCAGCTGTTATCAGCTCTAAGTGTGGTACCTTGTTCTCCTACTTACCTTTCAGTTTTGACATAAGTAATAACAGATTTTTAGTTAAACTGGGGAAGACAGTGTACTTAAAGACTGCTCAAAAGTATTAACAACGTGTATTTCAAATTCGGTACTCTCACCTGAGCCCTTGCCCTGTGATCTAGTGCTAGATCAAGGAATGCATCCAGATGGAATTTTTACCATCTCAAACTCATTGCTCCAGAAGTAAAAATGTGATCCGATGCAATAGTCATCACACAAGGATAGTCGGAAGTTTACTGCAAATATTCCTCTTTCAGGTATGTACTCCCTTATCCAGCTCCTTAGGCTGGAAACCCCCCGAGTCACCACTGACAACTTTAACTTCATCCTTCATGATAAGTCAAGAACAAACTCTATTGTGTTGCCTCAAAATTTTTCATCTACCTGATCTTTTATTTTTTATGCCAAATTAGACTACGTCATGCCTTTTTTCTTTGTAAAAACTCATCAGCTAGATTTTTCAAGTTCCAGAATTTCTTTATAAGCCCTCTGACAGAGCTAATATGTTAACTATTCATTTCCACTCTGACCTCGTCATCTCCTTCAGAAATGTCTGCAATGTATCTATCTCAGATCAAACTTCCTTTCCCCTTATGATGCCTCTGTCATGAGTGGACCAACTTCTCTGCGTGTGATGTCTTCCCTTTTATGCACACTGAATTATTTTATGTGAAAAACATACTCAAATTGGAAGCATACACACCACCATCATCCAAAATCAGATTCTGTTCATCTAATTCTTCCACATATTTAATGATTAATGGAAAGACCAACATCCCATATATTTTAATGGATTTGAAACTATGGCTCAATGTCACAATTAATTACACATTGTACTGTATGTTCCTGTGGCTTATCATAGATTCATCTTAATAAATAGAAGCACCATGAGGTCTTATGGATGGAGAACTGTGATGCATTTCTTGTATCATGAGATCCAGTATTAATCATATAGTAGATAGTAAGAAATGTAATGGCTAAGCAATTTATACATAAAGTAATTGTCTTCCCCCAGGAACTTCAATTCAATTTGATTGGATAGTCTGAAATTTAAGAGTGATTTGAGAGTGGAGCTAAAGATGGCCACTCAGTGAGCAACAAAATACAGAGCCTCCCAGGGTTAAACAACTCATATGCCACAAAAAACATCCTGGAAAAATCCAGACAAAGGAAGATGGATCCTCTTGAAACAGGAAGAAATTAAAACAAAAAAAGCTCGTCAAACACACAGTCTCAGGGCTACAATTGAAACAGCTAAAATTACCAGACACTGTGCTTTCCACTGCAACCCACCAAGCCGCCTGAACTCATGCCAGCCGTGACCTGCCGCGATCTGCAGAGCCACCCAAACTTGTTCCTGCCATCACTCACAGGAGCCACAGCCACACTGAAGTTGAGGGTTGGTGAGCACAATGGATAACTGAGCCAGTGAAGGGACCTTCATTAATCCATGGTCAGTGCTGGGAATAAGGCCACCCCCCCACAGGAAGTGTGTGACCAAATGGGCAACATGTTGGAATTGGGCAGAAGGAGCCTGAACTAGGAACAGTGACTTCAGTTGGTTGCCCCCTCTCCAGAGCAGATTTGTGGGATTTGCTTGGCCTGGGTCACACCCCTGCCCTGGATTCAATAAGCCATCCCAAATCGATTCCCTACACCTAGCACACACTAACCCGGTGAAGGACCTGAAGTTTGACTGGCCTGGTGGAGAAGAGCCAGCATATACAGCCCCTGCTTACACCTTAGTGGCAAGAGCAAACAGGAGAAAGCAAAAATCCCTCACCAGTGTGCTTCATAAGAATCATAGGCAACAAGGAAAGGGGCTGAGATCTCCACTATACACCTGTACAGAAGAAACCAGAAACATGACAAGAGAGAGAAACAAGAAAAAAAACCCAGCCCCAAACCCTGAGAACACTGATCCAGTAGAGGGAAAAACAAATAGACTGAGGTCAGTAAACATGCAACATCAGACATGGCTTCAATGGACATTAAGAGATATCTTCAGGACTTTGTACACAAGCTCAAAACTGAAATATTAAATCAGGTAAAGCAAGATATAAGTAGAGTAATAAAAGAAATGGTATCAGGGAGCATCTCTCAGGAAGACACAGACAGTAGAAGGGAGGAACACACAAAAAGGAGAGAAACATTCAATAAAGAATATGAAAAAAATATAGAATACATGAAGCAGATTCAAAGAGACTACCAGGAAATTAAAAATTCCATTGAAAGCTGGCAAAATGCCTTAAAAAAAACTGAGGATAGACTATCAAAACTTGAAGACAAGTTTGCAATGTGTGATTATGAAAGGAAAGATCGCTTAAAAATAACAAGGAAACAGGCAGTAACAATACAAAGGCTAGAAGATGATAAGAGAATCTACAATTTAAGAATAAAAAATGTGAACAAAGAAGCAGAAATACATACAGGCAAATTAAAAAGGCTATTTACAGAAATAATTAAGGAAAACTTCCCAAGGATGGGAAAAGAAAATGACATTCAGTTATGTGAGGCATACCAAACTCCAGCCACCTACAACCAAAACAGAGCTACACTCAGACATATAATAATCAAGATACCAGAAATTCAATATAAAAACAGAATATTAAAAGCTGTCAGAGAAAAGAAACAGATTACCTATAAAGGTAAGCCCATCAAGATCATGGCAGACTTCTTGACACAAAACCATCAGATCAAGAAGACTTGGAGTGAAATATTCCAACCCTGAAAGAAAATAACCTCCAGCCCAGATTGATGTACCCTGCAAAACTGTCACTAGAAATTAATGGAGAAACAAGATGCTTCCATGACAAAGAGGAACTGGGGGAATTTGTGACCACCAATCCAACCCTACAGAGAATACTAAAGGACATTCTAGAGAGAGAGAAAAAAATACCAGGATTTTAGGAACAGTGGCAGAAAGGCCTCAATGAATGGGGCAGACAGTAGAATGAAGGAGAAAAGCAGACAAACAAAGGCAGAAAAATAGCGTAGCAGAAATGTGGTAGAGAAGGATGGCTAGAATCTCTAGCATAGATGGCCTTCATACACTATAGTGTTAATAGTGTACTAGGATTTAAAACCCACATTACTCACACCACTCTGCTTAGATGGATTATATTTTGTTCCAGTCTGTCTACTTGTACTATATTTGAGGGCACAGTTATCCTGAAAATAACAGGATATAGTACAGTAATCATCCTTAATTTCCTATTAACTTAACCTAAAGCTCTGTATAACCTACACTGTTTTACCATGACTGATCGGAGTTGAATCTGGTTTGTTAGATTGCTGTGTTGTATTGATAGATTTTATTCAAAGCTGTTATGATTGATAGTATCAAGTCTGAGAGTATAGGCAACTGGACTGGAGATGACAAGATTCACTAGAATATCCACTCTGATTTGATTATTACCTGCCTTTGAAGTTTTATGTTGTCTACAATGTTTTATTTTTACTAATATTGCTATGTACTGCTATATTCAATTATACTGCTATATTTAATTATGTTAGATGATATAGACAATTCTATTGAAGATAATAAAAGACAACACAGTAACTATTGTAAATAACCTTGTACTGTGGTTTTATATGACTTTTTGGTTTCATGTTTTTATAGGAATTTGTTTTGTTTTGTTTTGCTATGTTTTGTTTTTCCCTCTAATACAGAAAGGATATAAATACATATAGATTCATGTATGTGTAGCTGTTTACACTCTCACTGTTTGAATATCTACTTTGTATGCTTTAATTTTGTAACTTGAACAACTATTTCTAAGAGGACAATATGTAACTTATCAGCTAGTGATTTCTTGCTGTTTATCTTTTTTTATAAATTCTCTGTTATTTCTACACTTTACATGTTTTTTTTCTCTTTAAATAAAAAAAGAAAAAAAAGAGTGATTTGATCATCAGAATTTCTATTATTGTCTCTGACTTTCTCTGTTGCTCCAAGCAAGTCATTTTAGTGATTTGGGACTAATTTTCTTAATCCAAAAGTGGAAGTTCCCCTTGCCATCTGTCTTATTCTTAGAAAGTGGGAGGAGCATCCTCATCAACTTCAAGCACAGGCTTAATATAAAGTTTAATAAAAATGATGAATGACATCTATTATGAATTTAAACCAGTATTCAATTTCTTTTGCCCTTTCCTCTTTTGATTCAGTAGTCTCTCACTGAGATCTGAAAATTTTTAGTTTGAGAAAGTGTTTTACTAATAATCATAGACTTTATACATTAAACTTTTCCTACCATTAAGTACACTTGGATGATATCAGATTACTCTTTTTTTAAGAAACTGATATATCACTCCAAATTCATAGAAAAATATATGACAGTAGAACCTCAGGTTTAGGAAATTTGAGTGCAAAAGTATTGTATGAGGGAACCCTGTTTTCTGTGGAATACTTCTTATGTATCCTCAAATAATATCTTCTTTATTTCTCTAATTCTTAGGTAAAATACTTGTCATCTTACTAGAAGAGCTAATTGCCTTTCACGGTGAATTATGGAGTAGAAAAATGCAACGATCTCTTTCCATATTTCTAAGGAAACAGAAAAAAATGAAATAATTTTATTGCATTGAAAATGTTCATAATGGAATGCTAGAGTCAAATGAATAAGGTCTTCTTGTGATAACATGTCATGTGAGGTAAGTTTGTTTAATACTTTGGGCTGGGCCCAAAAAAGAAATTGTAAAAGTTAAGATTAAATAATTAGACATGAGAAGAATATTTCTGAAAAAATCACAAACCATCCTAGAGATGATGGTTGGTGTCTGCTCAATAGAAGAAATATATTTTGCAAGGAAGAATAGAAACACACTAGCAACAGACAATTGTAAAATTCTTGGAAACAAGATTTCCCACATTTTTTGATTATATGATTCTTCCAATTACTTTCCCTTTTCAAGATAAACATCTTAAAGCCTGTTACAGTTTACAAACACTTTTGGCAGTGTGAACTAATTAGGTAAAATATAAGAATAATTTTAAAAAGCATCTTGTATAACTACTTGAAAGAATTCTATTAGGGATGTCAGGAGAGGAAACAATTTGAAATTTTGATGAAGTTCAATGTTATACTACAGGTGAGTTTCATTTGTCTGCACCACCTCTATTATACTGGATATGGACCAAAGTCTAGAAAGTTCCTGCTGAAATCTTCTCTCTGCTCCTCTTTGAGATGTGATCTCTGCTTGTCCCAGTGCCTTGGCCACACTGTCTCTTCACTTATTTTTGTAGATAAACCTTGCTTTTTCTGGCTTAGGGCCTTTGTTATACAGCTCATTCTCCTTCTAACATTCAATATACTACCTCTTTTCACCTGGGTAATTGCATCCATTCTTTAATAGCAACTCAGATTACATCCTTAGAAAAGCCTTCCCATACCCCAGGTCAAATAATGTCCATTTGGTGACATTGTTATTTTATGACACCTAAGAATTACCCTAATTTGCAAAATACATTTGAGTGATTAGAAAAATAAATCTCCCCCACTACTTGGTAAGTTTATGAAATAGACTATACATAAATTATTAGCCACATATCCCTAGCACTCACTGTGTTAAATAACACAGCGGAGGTACATAGTGATTTTTGTTGAATCAGTAAGTGAACCACTAAGTTATGAAAACAGTATGACAATGATGGAATAAGAAGTAAACATAACTGAGCTTAAGGCAGACTTCAGATCATGAAATAAATTTTATATAGTCTTTAGATTTTTAAGAAATGGAATATGTGATAATAATGGTATGTCATATAGTTACAGTGCAAATTAGGATGGCAAAAGTAAAATTAACATCTGTAATTTTTAAAAGCAAATTTCAGTGAGAGGAAAATAACTGACTTTCCACGTATTTCTTAGGTTTATATGCAATTATATTAAGCTATTTTATTATAGCTGGAGGGAATTTCAATCTTTGTGAAGTGTAGCCTGCATTAACAAATCCTGTTTCATGCCTTTCAAGAGGTTACTAAACCTTAGAAGCTAACATTTTAAAGGACAGTGAGTCTTAATTATTTTTTATTTCTGAATTCTTTCAGACATCAAACATTTCTTAGATCATAGGTTCAGCCAGTGCCCACCAGTGACGAGATGTTCTTAAGCTTAAGATCATAAAAACAATAACAAGGCTCTGAAGGCCTGACCTTCAAGGTCAGATCTTTAGCGGGTCTGCAAATATAATTTTTAGGACATATGTAGGGAAAATCAAAAGCACGCATACCCGCCTCACCCCTGACTGGCCCACCCCATCGCGGTACCCATCATCATCTCAAAACTCAACTGCTTCTTGAAGTTCGCATGTGTAAACATCATATTGTCTCTTTACTGTAAAAAACTGAAAGGGTAAATAAGATCCAAAATATACAAATAGCTATTGTGAAAGTGAAAGAGGAAGAAACTGCTCAAAGAGAAATAATAACTGGGATGGGGAAAAGGAGAAAAGACAGAAGGGAAAAGATTATATACACATGTATGCACAAGATAGCAATACTATCAATCTCTATTAGTTTATTCTAAAGAATTTTTTGTGCTTTCATTGTTTGATCATTGTTTCATGCCTATGTCTTGTAACCTAAGCAACTACATTGAAGATAACAAAATACAATATATTAGTCATTGTTAATCTCCTATTGTTTTGAAATTCTGTATTGCTTTTATTCTTTTTTCATTTCAAAGTTTGACAAAAGCTCACCCATTTTGATATAGTCCAAGAAATTCAAGTAGAAAGTTTTTCTGTGTGTTCTGGTGACAAAAAATTTTGTGAATTGGAACTAGCATGTTTAAAAACCCAGTGACAGTTCCAAAAGAAATTACTAGATACTTTTATTAAACATATATTCATTCATTTTAAAATAAGTATAGCTACATATTATCTGTATTTCTTTCTAAAACTGTATCAGGTTTACCTGTGCCAGAAGTTACTAGTTTCCTTTATCATTACTTACCCAAAACATACACAAGAAAAAATTTCTACTTAATCTCCCATTTCTGTTTCAAGAAGTGAGATTTGTTCACCAAAATTTTAGGCTTCCTTTTGCTCTAAATTTCAGATTATAAAGTTTTTCAAGATATTATTATAAAAAATATATCTTACCATGAATATAGAGCCTTAAAAGTGTTATTTACAGAAAAGACCCATAACAAGTTTACTTTTACTGATGGAAGGAAAGACAGAGAGGGAGAGAGAGAGAGAGAGAGAGAGAGAGAGAGAGAGAGAGAGAGATTTCCTAATTAGTTCACTTTTGTTCTGAAGAGGTATAGAAATTTTCTTTCCACAGAATCTAATGGGTAGTGTTATCTAGTGTTATCTGGAATACCCCTGGAACTGTGCTCAAAGGTGGGACTTTCGGAAGGTGATTGGTTCATGGAAGTGTTATGCTCTTCAGTGGATTCATCTACTAATGAATGCATCTAGTAGCCACACGTGCTAGTACTAGATGAGTCACCATGCAATGGCAAAAAGAAACACCAAATGCCTTCTAGGATTTGGAGGCAGATTTATTTATGTTGACAGGAACTGGTTGTGATAATTCCCAAAATATCAGGCCCTGATTTCTGGTGGTCCAGAGCTTATCTGGGATAAGCAAGCAGGAAGTACAGAGGCATAAAGGCTTGTCCATTAGGGATTGGTCCTTACAATATGCATCACAGTGAAGAGCCAGTTCTAAGAAACAAAAATAACAGCAACTAAAACAGGAACTCTTACATTGGCAACTAACAGACTCAGGTACACTGGAGGGTGGCATCTTCTCCTACAACTGGGGGCATGACCTCCCTCCCAGCTCCTCCCTTCACTTCTTTCTTCCTGGTCACCATCACATGAGTGGCTATCCTCCACCAGGCTATTTTCACTGCACCCTTACTACTTTTGAGCCTGCTGATTATGAACTGAATTCTTTGAAACTGAGTCAAAATAAGCCTCTCCTCTTTTAAATTGCAGGTGTCAGGTATTGTTTCCCAGGGATTGGGACATGATTAAGACAAGTAGTTTGAATTTGGAAATCACAAGGAGAACTGCCTCTACAAAAATCATAAGAAACCTTCCAAATTCATCCACTGAATTTATAAATGTAATAAATGAGTGCCCACTGTGCTTCTGTCTGTAGCACCGATAAAGTCTGCAGAACAAGCAGAGAATTGAGACCATTGAATCAAATATAGCATTATATGCTGAGGTATATGAGGATGAGCCCCAGATGGAGAAAGAGGTCAGGGATCAGGTCCTGAACCAACCTGGGGAAAGGTAGGGGCACTAACCTTTGGACTTGGTTGCATGTAGGGTAGAAATCTGCTATGTCTGGTGTAAGGAGATGGGAGTGAGGAAGGAAAATACAACTCCTAAAAGAATCTGGACTGCATATGTAGTAATCATAACGGCATCTGCACTGAACTACTGAAGACATGGTTACAGAGCAGTAGGAAGTCGGAGAGAGAAAAGGGGCACTTCTACCATGAAGCAATGAGGATTTCATCTATAAATTAAAAAAAGGATTAAGTAAGTATGAAACTGCTGAATTTTGTGTTAACTTCATTTGTGTCAAGATGATCATTTTAAGGAAATATGCAAAGGTTGAATTACAGGAGACAAATCTCCCATTAAAGGTTTTTTTTTTTTAAAAAAAGGAAAGATTCTGTAATAACAGAGGCTAAAAGAGAAATGAACTTAGATATCTCAGACCAGAGGACAGATGAATGCAGGCAGTGAAGAAGAGGAGTGTGCACAGGACACTGAATTTGCATCTCTTTCCCTTTTCGGTGCCTAAAACTGATGCTACAAGGGATACATCAACAATTGTACAGAATCTGTGATAGATAAATCCAACCATTTAAACCTAGACGCTCAATTTAAGGGAATATATAGTTTTAAAAAGACAATAAAACACTACATTTGTGCTGTAAACTATCAAATGTTTATTTAAATGTCAACTTGAAATATTTTCAAGTAAAAATATGTACAAAAACCGATATACAAGGTGGAAGCAACTAGAAGCATGAACAGGTATTCATATACATAAGTACAACTAGAGTTAAATTCAATGCAGATTTGAGTGAAGTCATATTGCACCAAAATTCGTTCCATACCAAAGCACGTGCATTGCGTTCCCATCAGACGAAAGCATGCTTGTTTCATAGCGTCTTACCACTTATACAAATAGCTCATAAACACCATCTGGCAGAGTGACTGCTGCACCAGAGCCCTCCCCAGGGGGAATGCGCTTCACTGTGGAAGAATCTATTTTATTTCACAGATCACATATTGGTACAGACCCCAGTGCCAAAGAATCCTAAGAAAAACAACACAATCCACAAAGGAAATTCCCTTTGCACCACTTATATCCTCATAGTTTAATACCTCTGTATTCCTCAGGTAGTTGGAATATAGACACAGAAAAGTAATTTTTCTGTTTAAGAATGTCTTGGTCAATATAAGACACTGAGCTACATTTGTACAAAGTACAGACCATCGTCTTTACCATGATTCATTACTACAGTGTCAGAATGAAGAAATAAAAGCAAGGTGAGGCCCACGGAAGGTACTGAGTGTTATTTTTTCTCTGCTGGATCTTTCTAGTCCTGTATTTTAGAGCTTTCAGCCAAACCCATCATACTGTCACAGTTTGGGGAATGGCACAAGGTCATAACAAACACAGTCCAGATCAAACGCCAGGGTTTAGCTCTTCTGTCAATTATAGTTTAAGTACAGATCAAAGGGAAGACTTCCAACATAAATAAACCTTAAGAGCAAGCAATCACTTTCTCATTGAGTTAAACTGATTCCATTGATGCAAATTATTGCCAAAGACAAAAAAGATGTTTAAATATATTTATATATAGTACCTAACAATGTTAATATGAACACACTAACACAAATGCACATTTTTTTATCCCTTTACAAGTGAAAAAAAGCCATTGTAACTGGGTCAAACCCATTTTTTATAAAGTAAATCCAGATACACTTACAATAAAAATACGTAAAAGATTCATCATGAGATGAACTATGAACTAATAACTAAAAACCATCTACCAGTGCATTACTACCATGTAATCCATTCTGTGATAAGCGAGCACCAAGCTCTATGAAATTTAGACTTAAATCCTTGTCAGAAAGGTAAGACAGATGAAGGTCACCACACATTCAGTACAAGAGCCCATTTGTCTTGCCTCTTCTGGCACATGCTTATTATAAAACCACAGGTAGTTGACACTTAGCATCTGTAAAACACAGCTACACATTTATTCACCTGTTTGGCACAGGAAAAAAAAACACATCTGATCCTTATGTTTGCAAAGTTCCTAAAGGTTGAGAAGTATTGTATTCTGAAAATTACTAGTGAACTGCAGTCCATTTACAGAGAGGGAGAAATCCCGGGCCAATGTTTGTGCCATAAATAAGCAAGATTTTAAAGCAAAGTGTACCTTAATATTGCCATGGATTCTAGGATCTTTTAAATAGTGAGTATGGATAACGTCCAGAAAAACCCACCAAGGTACAGTGCTGCACACATGTGGCCCCAGTCCCTTAGGGAGGAGGCTGACACAGAGTGTCACAAATTCAAGCTCAGCATACGCAACTTAACAAGACTGTCTAGAAAATAAAATTAACAAAGGGGCTGGTGATATTGCTCAGCACTCCTTGGATTTAATGCTCCAGGACCAAAAGAAGAAAGAGAAAAAAAAAGAAAGAGGAGGAGGAGAAAAAGCCCAGTTTTCAATAGGTTCTAAAATTTTAGTTCTACATTTATGGCAGCAATAGTAAGATACACAAAGAAAAACTGTTAAATAACAAATTTTTTCAATGAAAAAATCAGATTACTTAGAATTGTTAGAGGATTCTAGTGGGTTTTTGTAAAACCATGCTTGTGTGTATGCACATGTGTGCGTGTGTGTGCGTGTGTGTGTGTGTGTGTGTGTGTGTGTGTGGTTGTTTTTCCTGTGTTTCTGTTGTTTTCTTTCAAGTACTTTTTTATAAACACATAATCATTTGGAACAAGTTTAATTTCTCTGAAGTATTTTGCCACCTTAAAATATTTTCACATTAGTAAGTGGAATTTGCAGTGAGGGAAAAATTCTAGGAAAAAATTAATTTAGGAATCCTTTGAAATAAGACAGTTGAAGCCATAGGCCAGGAAACAACGCTGCATTGTATCTCAGTGTGATCTGTGGGTATTTCCTAGCACACTTCTAATAAGGTTCATTAGTAGGAACATGTAAGGTCTAACTTCACAATCATATTAAAGTCTGACCACTCACTACTCAATTATATAGCTGTAACATCCAAAGATCTAGCACATTTTCCCACAAGATGCTGTGTAATATACCCTGGCACAAAAAGTACTCGAAATATAGCAACCTCTGCAACAGAAATAATTGCATTATTCTCTTTTCTCTTCCCCTCTGTCTTTCATTATGGTCTCTTAGAAGTTTCAACAAGAGGTAAAAAGGACTTAGCAAGAAAGTCTTCTAACCAATAAAATAAAAATCAGTAGTGTATATATTGAGGGCAAAAAAAAAAATGTTCACTTTCAAATCTCTGCAGCCGCCTATAATCCCAGCAACTCAGTAGGCTGAGGCAGGAGGATCTTTGAGAGTTCAAGACCAGCCTAAGCTACAAAGTGAGTTCAAGGCCAGTTCAAAATTCACAGGGAAACCTCATCTCAAAAAGACAAAAAAAAAAATCAAATATCTGCATCCACCTGTGTGTCTCGCAGATGCCTGATGCACCCTAGTTTCTTGAGAGAATCTTTATCTATAAAATCGCATAGGGTGTTTTTGATACAGTAAGTGTACCCTGAAATAAGCAAACATATGCACACAAAGAAGCTAGTTATTTGGAGTCTGTAATGATACTCTGTGCATTTAACCCAATGGTAACAAAGAAGAGAGGGGAAAAATCTCTCAAGAAATTAAACCTATGTGGTAGATTCAAACTAAGAAAATCTAGATAATTGTATAAATATAAATTAAAACTCATTTCCTAACTTAAGGATATAATGCAAAAAAATGAAATAAAAGGCATCATTAATTTATCCAAATAAATCAAAAATGGTTCAAAAATGCCAAGTTAATATTGGCATGAGGTTATAAAGAAGACATCTCACAACATAAGGAAAATCGGTGTTTTCTGTTAAGACCATGATTCACAATTTTTGAATTTGTATCTATAGTAAAAATACATACAACACTTAGTTTTAAATGTAAACTAACTTGAAAATGCAGTGAAAGGAAGAAAGGATAACTTCCAAAAAGTGACTGTTAAATTGTTTTTAAGTACAGTACTAACAAATTGTGACCTATACACAGGTGGCATTTTTTTTAAGTAATTACATATATTGAGATAAATTTTTAAAATACTGTTTTTGGGAAAATTAAGCTAAAATACACATATAGGTATTAATTCCTTTATCTACATGTAAGTAATGTAAACAGAAGCTACAAAAATGGCCCTTTATCTGTTTTAATTTGTATCTGCTATGAGTTTCTTCCTAGTTCCACAATACCGTGATTTAACTGCTGATTTCAAATGGTTAGGAAAATAAAAAGTAACTCTGTAAACACTATCAGTACCAACATACTGCATATTATGTAGAGTAAAATGAAGCAATATTATATTCAAGTAAAATCAAATTTCTTGAGTCATCTGTATTGAAATTCAAATCTATTTTTTTCTAAACTAAGAAAAAGAGCTACAATTTAAATTCCACTCATTGTGTTTCTTTTCTTCAAAACCAACCCATAAAATCTAACAAAGGTGAAACTATTTTCTTATATTTCAAATATGACATGAGATAGTCACTAATAATTAATGTAAATACATCAGTTCATGGATAAGGTTAATGCTTAAAATATATATTAAATATTCCATAAAGGAAGTTATTTTACCATACAATGACAGATGTGGATTTCATGGGGCCAGAAATACATATAATTTTACTATTAGAAAATGAATATAAAATTTCTAATCCAAAGTTAGGTACAGGATATCAGAAGGAACTTATCTAAGTAACAGGCACCAAAACACGTTTAATTAGCTTCTTAGGGTATCTGCTTATACACAGTGGACAAATCATTTTTAATACTTCTCCCATTACACTGCCTAATCTGTAACACCAAAATACACATCTAATCACATACTACCTTTCATTTTCTGGTATGTCAGCCTTCAGTTTTCTATCCTTTTATAACTTACACCTGAACTATAAGTGATCAATATTAACAAAGGTCAGAGTTGTTCCCTTTTTTAGCATTACATTCATCTGCAAATTGAGATAAAATAATGAGTTTCTTGAAGGCTGATCACAGTTCACAAGGAATTCTGTTATGTGATTATACTCATGTCAAACATCTGTTGATATGTCAAATATCAGCTGAGGTAACAATTTTGTTAGGCACATAAAACAATCTGGAAATCAGTTATGACATACATACTGTTAGAGAAAATACCATTCATTGCTAGTATAACCTAATAAAGTGTCCTAATTTTGTGCCACCTGAGTGGGGGAGTGTTAGTAAAGGTGCACAGGTATGGGGGTGCACACCTCTTTCTTTTATGTTTGGAACAACAGTCTCCCATCTTTTCTAAGGCAAATCTTTAAGCTCCCATACAGAGAAAAGAGTAAGACTGACTTCCAGCTAACCAACTCACCATTTCTAATTGTTTAATTTTTTCTACTTAATCAAGGAAAATGAATCTACTACTTTAAAAGCAAAGTCAAAGTTGCACTGTAAGAACAATATTTACTGCAACTATTTGTGATTAAGGAGAATCATTCTTTATGTAGCTAAAAATTGTGCTTCAATTTAGAAGTCTTTACTTGATCTTTTAAAATCATAATCAAACGTTTTAACTCCTTGCACTAAAAGAGAATGTTTGAAACTAGTACACTAGTTATCTTATCACGTATGGCCATTTATACTTTTAGTGTTACAGTAAATCCATAATGTTTATGTAAACACTTGTCTATGTACTTTGGAACAAATATAACACATGCAACAGCACACACATGTGAGTATATGCATATATACCAGACTAAAAAAAGAAGGACTTTCCTCTGTACGAAAAAATGCAAACACAAATATAAAGTTTTGAGCTGAATCTTCTTCATATGCTACCATTTTTAATAAGAAGTATGAGTATTAATTCACTAATTAAAGAAAGCCTGTGACTTTTCATGATGTGTCCTAAAAATAAACTGAAACACAAGTTAATCATCATCACTTTTTAAAAAGTCTACTGGCACTGAGTGTTGTGGCACACACCTCTAATCCCAGCACTCAGGAGGCTGACGCAGGAGGATCACTGTGAGTTCAAGACTACCCTGGGCTACACAGTGAGTTCAAAGCCAGCCTAAACTGCTTAGTGAGACACTGTCTCAAAAAACCAAAAATCATAATATGCATCATCGTCATCATCATCTACTGGCTGATTTTCTGCCTGGTTAAAATTCCAATGGCATTAGAAACTTAATAATGCAAAAATCACTTAAAAATAAGAGAAAGATTAATGAGTGTGCATTCTAGTTAGCTTATACAGTGATACCTTAAGGATGTATTGGAATTAAAAATAGATAAAATAAATTCTAAGATCAATCTGTTTTCAATGTAAGGGCATTGATGTCAGGAATAACTAAGAACTGCACAAACATCTCCATGTATTGTATCTTTCACTAGGTAAGAAAATTTTCAAGAAGAATATGTTTGTTTAAATCTTATGGGCCTAAATAGTGTAAAAATAGATGTGTGAAAGAATTTTACTTCTAGAAAAAGACAGTGGTGAGAGATGGGACAAATCAAAACTTGACAAAGTAAATCAGAAAAAGGTTCTACAGATCAAAATTTGAATACTTTATGCCATGAATAAACAGAAGGCATTATAAAGAATTTACTTGAGACTTAAGCAGTAAGTTGGGCAAAAAATCAATCTTGCATGCATATTAAATATTATTAGTGAACTGGAATTACTCAAATTATAAATCATCATTTCTACTTCAGCAATTGTCTATGAGTTCCATGTCTGTTTTAATGTTTTAATCAGTGTAATTCTTTGAAAATTTCTTATTTTACAATGGAAAAAACGTAAAGAATGAAACATTCTGGATTCTGACCATTTTATCTTAAGAGATATTCAAATAATAATTGAAATTTTCCTTCACTATATTACTCTTATTTGAAAATTCTACAATAGTTCCAAATTCTAGCATAATTAATAACACTTGTCAAAACACACACTCATGTAGTTTCTCTTTCTTTCAATAACCTTGTGATCAGTTATTTTTTTTTTTGTAACTTGACAAAGTGAGTAAATTACTGACAAAGGCTAGATTTGAAGTTGAAATTTTTTTTGTAACTTGACAAAGTGAGGAAATTACTGACAAAGGCTAGATTTGAAGTTGAAATTTTTAAAAGCATGTTTTAAATATTATTTAGCAGCGACATTTCTTCCTCAGTTTCTACATAAATATATGCCTTTTCCTAATCATTCTGGACAGTTTTATTTGGAGGGATATTTTAACAGAATATAAAATATATAAAAAAATTCATAAACTGTCAAAATTTATCATCATACAAAAATAACATAGTAATTTTTGAATGTTCAGAATTATTAGCATTGTGTATTGACATATAAAAATGGGGTGGACATTTTGAGTGTTTTCTTTATTGGTGATTTTTTTTTAATCTCAGTATTGGAATTTGAAGGTTTTAAATGGATAAGTTGGGGCTGCGGATTTAGCTCAGTGACTCAAGTGCCTGTCGGGCAAGTGTAAGGTCGGGAGTTCAATCCCTGGTACCAAGAATAATTTACATGGGTAACTTTACAGACATGTTTCTCAAGGGGTAAGTTTTAGCAAAACAGATGATGGTTCTTAATTTGAATACCAAGTTGGACATAACTACTTCATAAAGTGACCTGGAATGGAAACAGCATGGCACATTAACAGTAGCATATCTAACAATGACTGAGAAACTCTCTAACATAAACTATGGCAGACTGTAATAAGCTAATTCCTGGATTTACTTCACAAAGAATGGGCCCTAGAAGTTCTCCTCTTATGCACTCAAGAGAATTATGCATCAGCTTTACTTTTTGTTCAAATGCTCTTTGTATAATGCATTAAACAATGATATTCAAGGGGAAGCAATGCAATACTAATAACATCAATGTAAAATTTCTTCCCTCTCTGTCATAACAATGACACACATTATTTTTTCAGAAGAACAGAAATTACTTTTCACAGTTTAATCATCTACAGTATCCAAAACATGTTCACAAAACCCATATATACAGAAACTTCTTTACTCTATGATTTGAAGGTTCTTTGTCATAAGTTGTATTGTAGAGAATGACTACTCGACCAATAGTCTATCTCCTCGGTCATATTCCTTAACCTCAATAGGTAGGTATTAGAAACTCAAGGACGATGTAAATTTATGGTACAAGTTGCATATCAGCTTTCTACAAAGACATAGTATTATCACTATTTCTCAGATATTAGTGTGACTACACTAGGAGATGTGAACAGAAATGCATGATTCATTTAGACCATCACCAAAGTTGCAATTCTCTGGATCTGAAGAAAATGGAGTAAAGATTCATACTATATTTCTGTGCTTCAGCAGATTATCAAAACTCAATGCATTGACTTATAATTTCTGACAATCTTCTTCTGGTACAACTTCCAGTATTATCTGTAATGTTCTGGTTAGCATGTCTGCAATGAAATACAGAAACAAAATTAAAAATGCATAGAAGTCAGAAATGCACAAATAACCAAAATTTGAATTATTTCAGGCTGAGTACTAAAAATACACAACCACTATTTTATGCATCACTTTCAAGAATGAGTTACTTCATTAAAATCCTATCATGTTGAACTAACTAGTCACTTCTACAACTTCACATGGTCTTCTCTCAGCAAAAATGCATTAACATTTTGTATTCAAAGGAAGAATTTTAGTCATGAACCAGGAAGCTGAAGATAACTGTGAGGTAATCAGACAAAGATATAAATAAATGTTCAAAAATATGCTTTATATTCAATTGAAAATTGGATTGGTCTTTTTGCACCTGTGAGATCACAACCAATTCTTCAGAAGAATCAGAGTGTATTTTCCCATTTCTAAGGTGAAATGTATCTTGAGCAAATCATCTCATCTGCCAGAACCTAGTTTGTTTCAGAGATGGAATGAGATACTAGAACTAAATTACTGGTTCTCAAGGTGTGTGTCTACAGGAACCACCCACATGAAGCAGCATCATTGGAGAAAATAGTGAGTTCAGTTCTAGACTTACTGAATCAGAAACTGAGGGTCGGGCCTGCAACCAGTGATTTTGATAGAGGCTAAAATGTAAGAACTTCATCTCAACAGGCCTAAAAACTGGTGACTCTAATTTGAAGAGACTTTGTGTTTGTTTTCCTCTGTCTTCAACCCCAATAGAACCTCTTCATGTTTCATATAAGCCAGGAGCAATCTAGAGTCCATTCTTTCGATGAATCTCTCATCTGGATATACTGTCTTTCTCCTCATCTATGCCTTGTTACTTGTAATAACTTCTTGCAAATGCTACTTAATGACACGAAGAAAGATACTTCTTTCTTTTGTTTTAAAACTTTGTTTCCCAAAATTGTTTTCTTCAATATACTACTTTTTAGTCCACATTAGTTATACATGGTCTAGCACAATGCCGGAAAGTCATAAACTCTATGAAAATTCTTCTTAAGTAACTGTATTTTGTCACAGTCCACTCTTCACATGGAGAGTATAATACAATACTCAAGAGTCGTTCACCGGAAAGCATATTGACAGAAAAGGGAAATGGTAAGTTTATCCTACACAAATAGACTTTCATGAGGAAAGTAAATAAGAGACTAAGATAAGAGACTAAGGATCTCTGATAGCAGGTTTTTAAGAAAGTAAGATTTCTTAGGCATTTACAATGGGCAAAAAGCAGGGATATTAAGGAGAGATCCTCTGAGCCAGCTCTTCCTCCCTGGAGAAGTCATACCCTTGGCTTCTGAGTTAATCCCTGCACAGCTGCCTTTCTTACTCAACTTCTGCTCCTCTACAGCCAATGTCAAGTCTTTTCCAAAAAGAGGTAGCCTATATTCCAGGATCCCCAGCCCTTTGCTTCGCAGATATCTTGCTTCCTACATCAAAGCACTGCATCTGTCCCAGACAAGCAGGGAGCAACTTGGACCCAACTTCTCTAACAATGTGTGTCATTCTGTTTCCTTGAAAACATAATTTGGATTCTCTGTTCAGCACAGCAGTACACAGAAGGCCAAAGAATCTTTTCTCTGCCTGCATGTCCTCCATGTTCAACCAGTTCTGCTCATTCACCCCTGACTCTTTCCATGCTGTCTCTTGGGATCTCAAAAGTTGAATAATTATCATCATAATGGAGCATGACGCAGAGTGATTGATTTTGGCCTGGTGTCCAACAATTTTTCTTCCTTGGTTTTCTTGTAACAGTGGGGTCAGACAGGGATGCTCAACAGAGCCCAATAAGCCTCTAGGGAAGCTTCCTGCTTGCCAGCAAAGCCACAGTATATGTGGCTCTCCAGTGCCGTTTTCACATGCATGCTCATGACAAGGACTGTAGGTCTGGGACAATCAATCCCCTGCTACCACTTCTGTAAGGGGAGCCAAGGTGTCTACTTTTGGAGCTTTCGGTAACTGCAATCTGCAGGGCCCAATAGTATTTGTAGTATTTTTAGCTGTGCCTTTCTTTCATGTTCAGTTGTTTTCCTTGAAATAATTTTTGAAACACGACCAACTTGGCAAAATCTGATTTACTGAACCACACCTGGTACCAGCGTGGGAGCGACAGCCAAAATCAAGTCTTTGAATTAGCACAAGGCCAACATATCCAGGAAGTTAAGTTAACAATAATAGTGTTTAAAGAAAAAAAGAATAACAGTGTTTTTAAAGCCTTCTAAATCTTTTCATATAATCTTTTATCACTATAATGAGGATCATTTGGGCCTCTAAGAATGTAGGCAAACTTAGTGAACTTAAAAGGATGCACTTCAGTCTTTGTGGGAAGTCTGCAAATGCGTTAATAAGCTTCCAGCTATATGTCAGAAATGAGGCTGACTTGACACAATGTGGGCAGTTAACGTGTCTAGCTCCCTGGAGTTGTGAAGTCCTTGTCCACAAAGACGTCCCTTTGTTGGCGTTGTCCAGAATGATTTTTCATTATCAGTAACTTTGTACAAATCAGGCTGCCCTCCCTACCTCTCCCCATGCAAGAGTGGCCAGCTTCTAGCCACCCACACACTCTCAGTGGTGCTGATATGGTTTAGCTGATAAACAGAGGCAGCCACGCGAAACAATGATGCAGTCCCTGGCCAGGTCCCGCGATCTCTGTGTATCCGTGTATGTCAGGGAGGTATCTGCCCCTTTTTCTTTGCGTGAGAAGCTCGTGTGTCTATAAATAAGTAAATAACATCAACGACCAACCAGAAGAATTAACCACTCTGCCCCAGATGGTAGGAAAAAGCTTTCTATTTATCTGACTATCCCCTTAAGAGCGCATTTTTTTCCCACCCTGGAAATGCTCTCACACAAAAAGTGGTTCAATACTGGCATCCTGTGGCCAAATAGACTCATCAGATCTCTGAAAATCTCAGCTGCTCAGGTTCTGAATATCCCTGGCTGTCTGCACCTAGCAGCCTTTCACTGTTTCCTGAATGTCGTTTGACATCTACCATTCTTCATAGGAATAGCCAGGTAAGATGTATTTTGATGATCTCTCGTTCTCCTTCCCAGGCTAATTGACTCACATATATTATAGCAAAACAAAAATGATAGCGTAAAAGCTAAAGAATTTTGCCGAACAAAACAATGTAATATTAAATCACTGAACACTCTGCTCCAAGCAAAGGGTTTCTCGGTCTCTAAGTTCACTGCAGTTTCTCCCTAACAAAATGTACATCTTTGGGAAAGGATCTGGTAGCAGTTTAGGACTTCATTGTTTTGTATCTGTGTGTTTTGTTTTGGCCAAAGGCTAAGAAAATACTTGCTATTGCAAGCAATATATATTATGAATTTCCTTTATTTTACTACAAGAATGCTGCCTAAGAGGGAAATCAAACAAAATTACAGAGCATTGTTGCTTTTTGCTACTCTCTTTCAAAGCAGCTATAAAGATAAAGAGTTACAATAATCACAGTTTAAAGGCAGGATGGCCATGCTCCCTGGTAAGACTTAATGGCATTTTTGAGAACCAAATAACCATTCTGGGACTACTCCATTGCTGCAAGTTTCACAAATGGCTAACACTAAATTCAGGGGCCTTGGAGATGTTCAAAACATCATTAAAGACAGAAAAATAGAAAATAAAAGAAACCTCCCAAATTACATGAGCATAGAAAGACAACGAAGAGTCAGCAAAGAATGATCAGTTGTGAAGACTATATGTTGGTATATAAATGACAAAGAGTTGGCATGGAATACACATGTAAACAGAGGAAAGAACTCAGGAGTTGGCTGACTGCAAACAAGAAAGACAAAGTACCTACGGAGTGGGGTTAGATAAGAAATTTGCTCTTTTGTACACTTCTCTAGCTTCTCCTTCGGTTTAAGTGGTGGAGCTCTTTCTTCCTAAATGTTGTTTTTCCACTGTGCTGAGGAGTGATCACTGTCTCACACACGGATCTCATAGTGGTGAGCACCATCCTATCCTAATCGTTAATAATAGTCATGCGATCTTAATGGTAAATGTTTGACAAGATTTCCCTCACCCTGCCTCAAAATAGGCTGCAGATTGAGTATCTACAACAGAGAAGTCTGTATTCTACAGAAAACTGATACGATTTAACAAGAAACAGAGATTAAACCTTCATTTAAATCACTCAGTGTGCTCGTGTTAGCCTTGAAAAACATCTAACTTGCACAGTGACGTTTCTTGGGGGAACAGTGTGGCAAGCTAGATTATAGAATCCAGATAGAAATAGTGGTCTAATGATATCACATTCCAATTAAAAACTAATAAAAAGTAGTAGCAAAGCTGTGTTTTAGGTAATTGGCTTCCAAATGAGTTTGGGTAACATGTTAGAGCCTCCAAGTCTACACCTGACAGGGACAAGCACTGATCTGTTTGTTACCTCTCCCTGCCCATGGAAACACCCAGGTTTTCTTATTTGTTCTTCTTTAAACACTCCTGTTCTTTATAAACAATTGTACCAGAAATCTCCCTGGGTTTTAGCTGGGATTTAAAAAATTAATGATGATAAACTAAGTACATAAAAACAAAGAACTGCAAAACCAAAGGGAAGTTGTATTCCAAGTTCACCAAATTTAGGAGCAAGGCCACAGGACAGGGGTCCCCTCTGTCTACATTTTGTCCTGCCCAATCCCTAATTTTCTCTAACACCAAGCACCCAACTTAGAAAGGGCATGGACTTTGAAGACCAGCAAGCATGGGTTCAAATCCTAGCGATTAAAAATGGGTACAATCAAAAATAAACCCCATCTTCCTGGGCCCTGGTGTCCCAGGAAGGGGCTTGTTGAGTCATAGTGTGGTGGCATGCATGTCACTTTTCTGGATACAGGGGGCTTGTTGAGAACTCAGATGATGACACAGGGACGGGCTTGAGAAAGCCACTGGTGCACAGACAGGCGCTCACCACCCTTCCTACCTGTTGATCTATTACACTTCTTGTCCTCACCTTAGCTGGTCACCAAGTTCGACGAGGTTTGCACCTCAGTATTTGCCCTTTCCCTCAGAGCCTGTTGCCATAGCCTGAGTTCAGTCTCCACCACACTTCACTGTCAGTGCCATATCATCAGCCTCAACCCTCTCTAGCCCATCCTCACAGCCCGCGGGGGACTGTTGAGAAATATGAAACTGCCGGAGTTTGAATTCCCTCTCTCCTATTTTATATCTGGAGGACCTGGGGAAAGTGACATGCATGCCACCACACTATGACTCAAATCTATGAAATGGGGTGCTTTTTCCTAGCTCAGAGGACTGTCACAGAGACTAATTGAGGTCACACATGTACAAACACATAGAAGCAACACTATAAAAGGGAGTTCTTATTCCTCACTGCTTTTGCTGTTATTTTGACCCCATTTCTAACAAGGTAGTGCTTATCCTTGTAAAATCGAAGACTTGTAATCTTCTGTAGGACTCACCAACAAACCTCACATCACTCATCAAGTTATGTGTTATGATATAAAAACACAAAACTGCATTCAATCCAGGAAAATAATTAGGTTACTAATGGATTCAAAAGAGCAGTTGGGTGGCATGCAGAATTTCTGATGGAATTCTATTGAAAAAGCTCTTCTTTTAAGAAGTGATTAAAGCAGCCTAAATTAAGCATATCCTGAAAGGATTCAATGGCTGTATCCTCAATGTCTTTTCTGCTTTTTCTTCTCTTAGTCCTAATTAAAATGCAGTGATGTATTCCAGAAAGCAACTGTGCCATTTACATTTTTTAACTGTGAGATGCTACATATGCACACACCAGACATAGTGGAACACAGTTTTAGTCCCAGCACTTGGAAGGCTGAGGCAGGAGGATTTCTGCCAGTTTGAGGCCAGCCTGGGCTACAAAATGAACTCAAGGCTATCCTGAACTACATAGCAAGACCCTACCTCAAAAAGACAAACTATCTGTATCTATATTTCTATTGCTGTATATATCTAGATTTCAATCTCTATCTCTGTCTCTAGATATCTATATCTCTATCTGGAGAGGTAGACCAAGACAGAGATAGAGATATATCTACATAGGTTTTCCACCACACAATCTCTCACAAGATTCTGGGAAGTCTTACCTGACATTCTTCTGAACCAGTTGGGTTTCTTGTCCCAAATAACAAAGAGATAGTATGCAGGGACCCCAGTCAGGGTAATGACAAAGCCAATGCTGGTGCTGAATGGGTCAGAATAAAGGGAAAGAGCCACCATGAAGAAACACGTGAAGGAAAACAGTGCTGGGATGAAGAGCGGCACCTGTGACATGGCACAGAAGACATTTGCTTCAGACAGAGTTCAGGATTTGGGAGCCGGTTCAAGATAGCATCCGCCGTGCAATGGGCTTCAGTGACATGTACACTTCACCCCTGTGACGGGCACCAGCCCATTTGGCAGCAGAATCTCCCATGTGGGGTGCACGGAATGTACTCAGCACAATTCTCTAGATATATTTTAACTTGAAATAAGTCTTCATAGGGACCAAGTCTGAGGCTTAAAAAAAGGTGCATTTCATTAGAGATGATCTAATCGAGTTATTTTACCAGGGAAGTGCCATTATGACTTATGTTTTTGATTTTAAAAGATTGGCTCTTTGATAATTATGATTACAATCCACTTCTAGGTGGCATCAAGAGCACTAGAGGCTTGTTACATGTCCAAGCCTTTCAGTGCATATTGATTTTCTGTTGAGATTCACAATAAAACAGGCCAACTCCTATTCAACCACTGATAAAGATGCTGCCAGCATTAGGCAATGAATACAATTAGAAACAAATTCTGACAACATGACTGACAACATTATCTGTACTATTTCTTAAAAGCAAATAAGTGGTGAAGTCAAATCAATCCATGAGCATTCAAGATTGAAGAAAATGACAAACGCTTTTGAAAGAAAATACTAATTATAGTAAGTGGATATTCTATTAAGTAGTAAATTCATAGATCTTCTCTTACCCTGTGTATTTTACATTTCCAGTTCTTTAGGATACATAATGTAGATAAACAATAGTGTAACAGTGTAACATCTAAGTGTTTAAAATGCCTATTTCATAAAGCAGCATCCTTTCCATTGTTTTAATTAATAAAGCATCTGCCTACTTTTTCTCAACACAGCCTATCCATGGCTATAAAGAATGAAGATAAAAGAAGCCCATCCTTTGAATAGCTCAGGTCATTGGACCCATTCATGAAGAATGAACATAACAAACACACAAACAAACATACTTCTTTTTGAAAATGAGGCATACAAAGTTCAGTACATCACATTAAAAAAAATGCACAAATGATTTTTTTTCCAACTTAAAATAAACTCCTACAAAGTCACCACATGCAAGAGTTAAACATTTCCTTCCACAGTACATTGCCCCCACCCACCACCCTATCACCAAGTTATGACAGAGGGAGGGCCGGGTATTAGGAGAAAGATTTACGTAAAGCCATCAAGATTGCTGAGGTTACCTTGAAAGGACGATGCATATCTGGGCGTTTGTATCGAAGATAAATCAGCCCAGCAACTGCCAGCCCAATAAAAAACCACCTGGCAAAACTGAGGAAATTCAACAGACTGTAGAGGTCTCCAGAGAAGAGCATTATCATTGTCAAAGGGTGCTGGGGGAAAAGAGAGAGAAAACAAGTCCGGTGAATTTAAACAGGAACATAGATGATAACAAACAATCATATCACTGAACATTATAATTATTGTTATCGTCTTCAAATGATTACTTGTACTGATAAACTATTACCAGGATCAAAACCCAGATTCACTAGTTTCTTTTCTACATTCTGCTCTTAGAATCCCTTTACACCAGTGTCATTATCCTTTATTAGAGTGGAATTTTAAATGGATGTTTTGTCTTCAGTTCCTTTTGCATTCCAGAGAAGAGAATGTGTTTTCAAAGGGCAAAAGGCAAGATAGTCAATCATTCAAGATGCAAAGACCCAAAGATTGAGATGATTAGGAAATGACCAATAACAAACATTAAGTGTGAGCCTAATTGGAAAACTCAGAAGAAAAGCCTTGCGAATGTTTTCTGAGGAGCTCTTGCTATCCAAGCACACGAACACAGCCACTTCTAGGTGAAGCGGCTGGCTCTTGAATGCAAAACGTTGACCTTCTCTTCTTCCACATTCAGTATCCCCATGTGCTTGCCATGTGTGACCCTCAAGACCTCGGCAAAGAGTGGAGTGCTGAGAACAGCAGAGCAAGGCGCCACAGCTGCACAGACCAAGGACTGCATGACTGATAGCAAGCGCTTAAAATGAAAGCCCTCTTCACGGAATAATACATTCTGTTCCCACAAGTGATGTTAACTTCCAGATTCCTCACAGAGAGTGTGCAGTACTTTAAAAAGAAATTTCAATGAGACATCCTGAAATAAATTAGATGTACAGGGTGGGGGGGAGGGATAGACAGTGTATTCTATGATTCCTCTGACAGCAGATTCCAGTTGAGAAAAATGTTACAAAATTGTAGGTAAAAATGACCATACCATCCCCAATGGCTATCTGAAGACTCCTACACCTTTTACCATCTTTTGTATCCCATGTTTCCCAAACACTTTTCTCTGCATTGAGAATTCTACAACTTAAATGTAAGTGTTGGTGCTTTTCTTTCCTTCCTGTACAAAGTATCACTGTGCTCTCTAGGATTTCATCAATTTTTTCATCAATTCTTTGTGTGCATTTCATTACAGGGGACCCATAATGAGATATAGAGGTATTTATTTTTGGACAGTGAATTTTAGCTGTATCTTCTGTAAGTAGTTAGAACTTTCTATATCCTTTCCTTTGAGGTTCTCTGTCAATAAAAGGAGCCACACTAATTATTTTCCTCAGCCCTTATGAATTTCTACAAAGGTAAAAGAGAAGTGATATGGTTCATGCCCTAAAGCATCAAAAATCCATCAGAAAAGCCAAGGAAAGGGAAGTGATGGAAAATATCCTGCCTGACAAACTCCGCTGCCACACACAGAGAGCCAGGGAGAAAGTAAAGCACCGTCTAAAGTCTATTTGAATTTCTCTTTGCTACTTTGTTATTTGAGGTTTTATCTAGAAACGTGTTAATATGCATTACCAAAACAATAACAGCTGGTAGAGGAGTGTGCTTGCGGACATGAATCATGGAGAGGATTTCTGGAAGGTGACCCTCTCGAGACGCAACATAGAATAACCTGATGGGAGAGAAATGTGGGTGGAGTTGACTGTATGATTGATCATTTCACAGGGAAAATCCAGAAATCCCAAGAACACTCACATCTTTTTCAGACCAAATGGTTTGGCATATTTCAGCTGATTACTTAGGTTTCACTTTTCAGATAAGATAGAGAACATCTCATGAACCCTGAATTCAATTTATAAAACCTGCCAACATCATACATTATTCTCGGAGGAGAAAGATTAGCAGCAGGAGACTCAGCATGGTGCTCCTTACCATGTAAACAGCTGAATGAGAATTTAGTTCTGGAGTCCTACCTTGTGTGCTTCTTGCATGTGTGTCATCAGTATAATCCAACCAACACACGCGCGCACGAGCGCACACACACGCCCACAGGCAGCATTCCTATCTATCTGATCAGGTTTTAATTTTATCATGTTGAAACTAAAAGAACTTCTACATCACTCAAAAGAAAAGGGTTACAGATGGTGGGATGGTGATAGCTGGTGTCTCTTACTTTTTTTTTTTTCATGGAGCTTTTAGAAAAACAAAAGATTTTATCACCAGAAATAAAACGCTTTTGTTAGGCTCTGTGGACATGCTATAAAAAATGCCTCATGCCTGTCTTCAGTATGTGCTCTGCACGGACAAGCAGTGCCCTCTAATGGGCAGAGAAAACATGCTATTGATGCTCACACCAACTATGAACGTGCCTGTCCCTTTAAAGACACCACCAGGTTTGGAGGCATTATTGCTTTCACTTTAAAATTTATCCTTATCACATCCAATCTCAAATACAGAAACGCGTTTCTGGAAACACATGAACTCACTCACCTAGAGACCGCGAACACACCACCATTCATGGAGCCAAAGCAGGAGAGGGCAACAAAGATCGGAACTGCTAATGAGAAATTCCCCAGTAGCCGCTCGGAAAATGTCTAGTGAAAGAACGAATGAAGCAAATTAATGCTTTTCCAGAAAGAATAAAATGAAACAATTTCGGTCAAACATGCTCTATGATTTTCTATTAGCCCAGTGATACGCGTGTGGTTTATAACCTTTCAGTTTGATTAGGGTCAGACTAACTCCACAGATAATAATCAAAAGCAGGTACCATGGCATTTCTTGTTGCAAAACTATGGCCAAAGGTCTAAACAAGCACCTTTCTCCACCTTCAAGAGCAATGATCCATTTGCTGAATCTTTATCAACCATGATACATCATCTTAGACTCTGATAAGTGTAAAAAGCTTAATTCAGACATTCTACTTTTGAAGACAGGAATCCTTCTGTACAATACCCTCCCTTGAGTCTGGAAAGCCATATTTTTATAGTGAGGTATAGATATATCGAGAGAAATATTACAGACATTTGCTTCTTATACCAATCCCACACAAGGGGATAAGTAAAACAATGGATGATTCGATCGCTGCATTCAAATGTATGCATGAACAGCTCTGAGAAATCTTTTCCCTGGAAGAATCACACAAGCTGAGCCTCTTCATAAAGTCACTTTCTCATTCTCCAATAACTTTGTGCTTTCCTATAAAAAGGCTAAAACACCAACACAAATCCAAAAAGTCAGAGAAAATGCGTAAGACAAACAAAATTCTGAAATCTCCTTTTATACATAACATTGTAAATTTCCCTGAAGGATTTATTGTCTCATGTGGGACTCTTTAGTTGTCCTTGATGCAGCTGGTACTGTGCAATTAATGGACAACATTACACCCCAAAAATAAGTGCTGCCCTTTGTCTAGAAAGATGAGACAACTGACCCGACATCAATAAGCCTTGTACATTTGATTTTGTGATAGGATATATGGTGGTGGACAAAGCCTTTTTAGTACCGTGAACCCATTCACCCAACATGAGCTAATTTATTCCCTGTGGATGCTGCTATCTGAGGTAATACAGACTATTTTAAAAGGACCTGACTTTCAAAGATGGGAAGTTAATTTTTCCACTTTCATTGTTAGGAGGTCAAGAGTGCATGTTCTCTTACAAGCTAAAATTTTATGCAAAGTAAAAGTATTTGTCACAGAATAACAGTCCTATCACTTGATCTTTAGGAACAAAGACAGTCCTGGTATCAAACTTTGGAAAATGTTGTGAAATTATATGTATCCACTTCTCCAAGAGTTCAAACACACACTAGTATTTTTAATATTCTGACAAGTACTATAGCAGCTACATCTGCTTAACATTTAATCATCCAAAATTTCCCAAATGTATTATTATCTTGAGACTAGTAGTCAAAGGGTATAGTATAAATAAATAAATAAATAAATACGCATGATTCATCTGAAAATTCTTAAGTGATACTTTCTTTAACATGATTCATCTGAAAATTCTTAAGTGATACTTTCTTTAAAAGATTTTAAACCAGCAATTGGAAAGTTTACAAACAGGAAACAGTGCAGAATGAATTGCAATTTGTATATAAAAAAAAGAACACATATTTATTTAGACGCAGTCTACCTGTCCTTAAAAGAATATGTCAAAAAATACCACTTTTTACTTAAAAGTCTTTGGCATATTTTTAAGCAGGTATATGTGGAAATGTTTTTACAAAAAAATAAGAGTAGAGCTGAGGATTTAGCTCAGTGGCTTAAGTGCCTACCTGGCAAGGTCATGAGTTCAATCCCCGCTACCAAAGGGGGGAAAAAAAAAAAAGAAAAGAAGAGTAAAGAGAAATTGTTGAGGGCTTCACCTGAACTGGTTAAATGGAATATGCTAAGGTGTGCTCTCACTTTTTCAAATAGTCATTATCATTCAGGTCAATAAAAGTTAACTGAATTCCAAAACACTTTCTCCTGGAGGGAACTACTATAAAATTACATCAACTCATTATCCTAAATTCCCATTGGCAGTTTTTCATCTTGGACTTACCACTGCCACTGCATTTGAAAGCAACAGCTCCTCAGCACTAATGGTTGTAAAGTAGGCCACATTTGTTAGCACATAGCAAACGGTGACAATAACCATGGATATGCATATTGCAAGGGGCACAGTTCTGAAATGCAAAAAAGAATCACTTATTAGTTGTCTGTTGTTAGTTATCTTCTGATACCAAAGAGGATAGCAGGCTCATTCAAATGAAGAATATAATTATATAATGATAACTACAGGCTCTGCTAGGGTAGCGATAAACATTTCATCACAACAAAGTACCACATCTTCTTCTGTAATTTAATAAGGTCCACAAGGGCACCTATTTCACCTGTTTTGTCTACTGTGATATCCCCAGAACATGCGTTCCACAAATGCTCAAGCAGGGCAAACTAGAGCATGTGTCAGAATCACCTGAAGACTCATTAAAACACAGCCCCATGCTAGTTTCTGATTCCCTAGGTTTAAGACTTCTCACAAGCTCCTAAGTGAGTCTGAGACAGCTGGCCTAAAGCTGCACTTTGAAAACCACTGTAATTACATACTTTTCTAATACTAATTCACTGCCTTGACACCTTTCTAAAATAAGTCCTCAATAACAGAATAGAAGATACAGAAACAACCCCAGGAGCACTCAGCAATCTGATCTTTGACAAAAGGGTCAGATGCACTGGAGGGAAAATAGTCTCTTTAATAAATGGTGCTGGGGAAACTGGCTATCCACGCACAGAAGATTGAAATTAGAACCAATGTTCTCACCATGTACTGAATTTATACGAAAATAAAGAACTAAATGTTAAAGCAGAAATATTTAACTTGCTGGAAGAAAAAAATAAGTAACTCTCTTGAAGACATAAGCGTAGGCAAAGATTTTCTGAATTGAATCCCAATTATACAAGAAATGGAACCAAGAATCAATAAATAGGATCATATTGAATTAATAAAAATTCTTCACAACAAAGAAAACAACCAAGAGAGTGTAAAGACAATCTACAGAATTTGATTTTTACATTAAAATATCAAGAATATACAAAGATCTCAAAAAAACTCAATAAAAAGATGGCCAACGGAAGTCAACAGACACCTCTCAAAAGATGAAATACAAATGGCCAATAAATACCTGTAAATATATTCAACATTTCTTGCTATTAAAGTAAAGAAAATTAAAACAACACAGATTGTGCCCTACTCCAGAAAGAACAGCTACCATCAAGAAATCAAATTAATAGCAAATGCTAGAGAGAGCGCTGGGAAAAAGGAACCCTTCTACATTGTTGGCAGGAATGTAAACTAGTACAACCTCTATGGAAATCAATATGGAGATTCCTCAGAAAACTAAAACTAGAAATTCCATTCAACCCAAGTATTCCCATCCTAGGTAACATCCTAGGAGAGTTAAAGGCATCGTATTACATGGATACATGCACACCCATGCTTATAGCAGCACAATTCATAACAGTGAAATCTTAGCAGTAGCCTCTATGTCCATCAACAGACACATGAAAAATCTGGCATTTATGCACAGTGCAGATCGTAATGTTAAGTGAAGTAAATGAGATGCAGAAGGTTAAATAGTGCACAGTTTGTCTTATACAAAAAGCCCAAAATATAAATAAAGATCAAAATAAAAGGAAATACGGAGATAGATTGAAAAGGGAGGGGGCCAAGGGATGGAAGGATGGAGGAGGAAGGGAAAGGTAATTGGATTAAAAAAAGAATTCAGATGTGGTACATACATTCTCCAGAGGAATGTAATAATTACACACTGCAAAAATGTGCAAAATAAATCTTCAAAAACATCTTTGTATTCAGTGTTTTCCCTTTCAGTGGCTTCTCCTGCCAACAAGTGCAGACTTTTGGAAACATGACAGCCGGACATATCTACCTTTCTAAATGATAGCAAGAATGATTTTGTATGTAACACCAAAAGCACAGAAGTATTCACAAAAATGACTTTGCATTGCCCTGCTATGAGTTCAAAGGAAGCTAAAGAGCATGAGTATCTAATAAAGCAACACTGCAAGTAATCCCATGAAATTAGAGGTGACATGCTGTGAAGTACGGACGCCCAGACGGTGCTGACACTGTGTGGCATCAAAAGGTACATGGTACAAATGCAATATTACGTCTTCATTTAATGCACTGGGAAAGCTGGGAAGTTACTGACCCTAATAATTTGATTCCATGTTACCAATATACATTACTTGCTTAACATAATCGTTTCTTCAGACTCTTTCCGGTTCAAGCAACTTAAACCTTCAACTCCAGGCACAAAGGCTGATCGTTTTTTAGCCCTAGTGCTTATCAGCCTTCGTGAAGCCTTCCCCCTGCTGGGTGCCACTTATGAAGACCTCAATATAATTTCTTCAAGATGAAAATATAGTTCAGAACCCAGGGAGAAAAAGATACAGCCCGCCTGGAACCGATATCCAAACTGGTTGTGTTTTGCACACCGGTGCTGGCTCATTACATGGAAGAGCAACATCCCCTGATGAGAACAGCCAAAACCAGCCAGTCAGCAGCTGCCATTCATTATGCTGTTTGCAGCCTGATGCTTTCCCCATCCCCACAGCCTTCAGCCTTGACCTCTACATCCTGGAATTCTAACATGAAAGTAGCAGATGTTCCCCTTCCCCAGTGCCAAGAGGGTCCTGTGGAATTTTCTGATAACATCACAATATGTCTTGCTAGTTATGATTGATAAATGTTAAAGTTAAGCAAAGCAAATGGCTGGGCCAATGAAATACAGGGAGGGAAATGGCACGAAGCAATTCAAGATGAATTCTGTTTCTTTGCAAGCAAAGCTAAATGTAAATGCACAAGCGTCAGAGAGCATGAGAGCATACACACTGCTTTTCAGCCACTCACTATATGATTTTAAGCTTGAATACTTCTAATTTTCACGATAGCCCTAAAAAAGAGTTAATATATTCTATAAAGAAGAGAGGCAGAGGAAAAGCAGAAGAGGAAATTTCCTTCTATTCCTTGCAAGTATATAATTAAAATATGTAAAGTTTCCAATAATTAAAAAGTAAACTGACATTCCGAGCCTGTCCAGGACAGGTAGTACTGGCATAGCACACGCTGTTGCAAAATAACAGAGAAGGAAGTTTGATGTTTGGAACCATGATTCTGAAATTTGGAGCTGTGACCCTCCCAGCTTCGAATTCAACCCCCCACCCCAGTTCTTCCAAGCCAGCCTCCCCGCCTGCTTCCTGCCTGGGCGCCGTCTCACTCCACTCCGAGGGTGGATCTCCAAACTGACTCAACAGAACCCAACCTAGAAAATCCAGGCTTCTAGATGAGTAACTCTCCTTGCTTAGTTTTCTATGAAGGAAGGTTAGTGTCTGCAGCTGCTGCCTTTGAGCTTTTTTAGACTTAGGATTTTTTTTAGTCATTTTACATAGTTGCGTCATTCTATCCTGGGAAATTTCTGAGTTAGGAATATTAGTACCATTTTATTTAGTAGGATACGGGCTCTTTGAAAGTTTAACTATTCAAGAATATACAACTAGAAAGTAGAAACCCGGCTTTCAGTTCCTTGTCGGCCCCTACCTTAAAATGCCTTTAAAAACTATGGCATTTTAACCACTAAAGTGTATTTGCAGCCAGGTATGGTGGTGCATGCCTGTAATCTCACCACTCATCAGGATGAGGCGGGAGGATTGCCATGAGTTTGAGGCCAGCCTGAACTACCGTAGTGAGACCCTCTAAATAAATTCATTATTTAAATATAATTTTTTAAAAATAAAGTGTATTTGCTTTCTGTCATGTCTATGAGTTCCTGAATTTTAATGCTTTTCAGGGAAATCACACTTATTGAATATAAAGTTTATTGGAAAGCTACAACCATGATTATATTTCTCATAGATTCACTGAAAATATAGTTTATTGTAAAGAGCAAAAAACTTATTCTCTGATGCTTGTCATCTTCTGTATAGCATGAGCCATGATAGTAAATGAGTGTTTTTTCAAATAGTTTCACTATTTAATAAGTTCATATTATTATTTAATATTTAAAATAAAACAGCTTCACCTAATAAGTTTCCTTGACATGTTTTCATGCAAAAAAGGAAAAAAATAAGCATGCTTATCAAATAAACTGAAATAAATTATCAACAATTTTATTTTCAGTAGAATGTTCTATATAGATATTGGGCAGAGAAATCATGGGAGTTTAAAATATGAAACCAGAGAGAGAGAGAGAGCAAGGGGGGATTTATCCTGTTGCAGTGTACAACACACCTAGCGATTGTCTAGAGCTAGATAAAATGAAACCATGAAATCAGAGAAAGCACAGCAAAAGAGCCACTATCTTCTGTCTGTCGGGTGCAATTCACTGAAAAAGTGAAAGGGGTGGAGCAGCCACAAATATAAACAGCACTGTTCAAAAAGGAAAGCGTTCAGAGCAGCCTGGCGTCATGTGATTAAGTCTTGGCTTTCAAGCATCAAAACACAAGAGTCACTGGGTGAGCTGATAAAAGCTATTACGCCATGCTACACCAATCTTCTTGGAAGCTTTAGATGCACAGGGCAGATAAGCATGCTTAGCAACCCAAGAGTAGGGCAAATAGCACAGGATAACAAAAGGAATTAGAAGACGGGACCAGCAGATTACTGGGGTTTCAAAGCTTCTGTGTCATTGTGAGGTATCTACCACTCCTGATTGCAACAAAAGTATCGTCTTTAAATTGAAGAAAAATGACTCATGAGTTCTGCTTTGTCTCACATGTCTATATATGTGTGTAATGATTAACAAGACTCACGCTTACTCATGCCTACTGAAAAGTCACTTAATCTTTAGGAAATTTTTTTCATTATATAACAAGCATTAAGTGAGTCTGACACTTTTATTAGTTGCAAGCTGTCCTCGGTCCAAAAGGTCTTGGACAGTCTTCTTACAGGCTTTTTTAAAATTTGGCACCAACAACCACTTTACATTGGAAATGGATAAATAGTTACTCTATTTGAAACTAGTAAATGCAAGTCTCTGAAATATCTTGCCTAGAGAAACTTTCATGCTAAAAGATCGACTTCTCCAGAAATAGCCCTTTGGTGCTGGCTGCTGGCTAATATTTGTAAAAATCCATACAGCCCTGGAAAATATATTTTATTTGCATATTATTGCAAATCTCTGTAGAATGATATATTGTATTAACAGATAACAAATAAAAATTCACAAAAACCCACGGAAAGAAGAAGGTAATGACCTCATTTTTAAAGCAAGGAAGTCAAGATTCAGAGAGCTTAAGTGACATGACCAGCACCATACAAGTACTAAATAACTGGGCTGGAACAGGAGCCTAGTTCTTTTAGCTCTTGGCTGCCGACACAGGACACACTGCATGATACCGAGTTTGTTTTGTGCCTATATTAACTCTAGACACAAGATTCCTGGAAATCTAACATGATGGCAAGTATATATTATATTTTGTGTATATGAACAACCCAAATACCAGACAGCTGATTGTTACAGTGTAACACATATTGTCAGTTTCCCTATGCATCTAATAATCTCTTCAAATAAATGCGCAAATAAGGCAGCAAATGACCTATTTCATAGCATGCTTTGCTACTCTATGTTAGAGCATGCTTCTAGTGCTTTATTTTGGCTGAAGATGACTAAAGTGTTTTTCCTTGGGGCAGGGGGCAGTTAAGACAGGGTCTCACTATGTAGTCTAGCCCAGCACTGAACTCATAGTCATCCTCCTATCTCAGCCTTCTTAGTGCTTGGATTACAGGCATGAGCCACCATGCCTGGCATGACTAAAATTATAAACATAGAATGAGTAAACCTAGCTTGATCTTCCAGATAAGTCCATATCTTAGTTACTTTCTCGTTACCAAGGCACAATACTCAACACCCACAACAGTAAAGAGGTGAGGTTTACTTTGGCTCACAGTTTGTGGAGGGTTCAGTCAATAGTCAGCTGGCTCCAAGGCAGGGCAGCAGGGCAGGGAAGCCTGGCAACTCTACTTGGCAGTGGAAAGCAGAGAGTAATCAAAGCAGGGAGGGAGGAAGATCCACCCTTACAGGCCATGCCCCAACTCCTCCCAGTGGATTAGTCCACTGGTGAATACCAAACCCCTACAATGCAGTCATCTCCAAAAACCCCACCTATGCGTGCATGTGACATGGGATGGGGTGGAGGGCTCCAGATGTAAACCATAACAGTCAAGAAAGCCTGAAGATTAAAAGGATCTCTGATATTGGGAACACTAGAGTAATTTTCTAATCACTCAAACTTAAGATATTCCAAAATCATACTATAACATGAGTGAAATCTTTTGAGGAGACTGGTGTGAACCAAAATAGTTACCATACAATCCCCTGTGTTGGATGCCCACAATGTGGGCCACAGAATTCATGGGGACCCCAGTACAAGGGTGTATACAGTGATGTTTACGATATGGCCCTGGGGAACATGGCAATTAGTTCTGGTGAAAGCTACTCTTGAATGCCCTGGAACCTTCCAAAAGTTAATGCTTTAGTCTTCTATTTAAAAAGCATTAATATTTTAACACACATTTGGCATTCAAAAGGAAAGGAAAGAAAAAAAGGGTTAAGAGAGGTAGAAAAGTGGTAAACTTCTTAACATGCAAGATGTAAAAAAGAAAAAGAAAGCCCAGGGTATCTTCAAAGATTTTTTAAATTCTGTTGCTAAACTGGGGACTATTTGCTTATATATAATTAAAATGAAATTATGATTCATCTCAACATAAAGTATTTATAATTATATTTAAGTATTTTTGATTCCAAGAATTTATTTTAGAATCATGCTTGTTTTGCATCTTTTTTTAGTGACCCTGTGGAGACTTTGAAAAATTTTATAGAACTCTGACCCAGAAATGCCTGGAATATCTCTTACTTCTCTCTTTTTTGAGCAGACTTACTATTTATTTTACTATCACTGCTGTAAACTTCATTCTACCCTTCAAACTTCAGCCATGTGTGACAGACAAAAATGAGTATATTTCAAAGAAAAGTTAGCCATGTTTTGCATTTGTATGATTTTTTTTCTTCAATGCAGTTTTATACCATTACCTGGACATTTGCTTACAACAAACTCTCTAGTAATCCCAGAAGATAAAACAGTTCCATCTGGCTGTATGATTTCTGACGTTTCTAACAAGAATTGAATTGCAAGGACATGCTTTTAACTGGTTTCCAAACTTGAAGAAATACTGTCAAATGACTAGACACATATAAATTCTTTCTGTGTTTTCAGTGATTTTGCCTCACTATCATTTAGAACTATGACTAGGTCTCTAGTTATCCCCTCTGAGTCAGAATTAGGTTATTAAAAATTATAAAAGAAACACATTTGAGGAGACATGGAAAATCCTTATAATTGAGGTAAGATGTTACTGAAATGAAAATAGTGCAGCAACAGGAAGAAAATATCCAACAAACCTATTTATGAACATTCTTAAATGTCCCTGGTTCATGTTCTTGCTTAATGACAATTCTGGGCCAAGGCTGATCACAGTGAGATGTGACAAGTATATTGTCACCTAAGTGTACACAGTGATCCCATTGCTTTTAGCTTGCATTAAACACCTGCCCTCAGCTTCTCACTAAAACATGGCAAGGTCATGGGTGTTTCTAGTGAAGTGTTTTAAACTTCAGCACCACTGATGTGTAATCTAAATCTCACCATTCTCCATTGTCCACAGATGAAGAACTCCACAAATGGAAAAGAGAAGACAGAGACCTGGAAGGAGATGTAAGAAATAAACAGACACAGATTAAAAGACTGCAAGGCTGACAGAGGATCACGAGGAGTAAGCGTAGGCACACACAAAGGAGGGGGAAGGCACACACAAAGGAGGGGGAAGGCACACACAAAGGAGGGGGAAGGCACACACAAAGGAGGGGGAAGGTGCAGCAGATCACACAGTTGACAGTTACTTTCAGGCAAAGCCACACAAAAAAATGAACTAAAATAGAAACTTAGAACTCAGAAACATAGGGTAATAAGCAATCAGAAACATAAATATAAGCATTTTTATCCCTTAAACACTTTTTTAAATCCTACTATTAGAGTAAATTCTTGACTAAATAAAATTACTCAGCAAAATGTAGCTTAAGCGTAAATTTTCATTTGCTTGCATTTCATACAACATCCCAAAATCTGCATTGTCTGCATCTCATTTTTTCCCTTTTCTGAAGATTTAGTATGTGTCTTCCAGATGTATTGTAGTTATCCATACTTATCATGGATAAGCAAAAATATATTTTTAGGGAAGTCCTAGTGTACAAAGACAAAATTCATTTCAAATAAAATGCTAGCAATTTTAATATTTTAATAGTAATAAATAAATTTCACACTAAAGTCCAGTTCTTATTTTTGTTATGTTGTTTTTACAATATTCCTCTTAAATTTTTATTGTGTCCCTCAGGGTTTGGCCTAAGAAATACAAAGATAAAGCAACATCTCATTGAAATATTTTATGACGGTATCCCTGAGATTCAGATTTGTGGCTTATATAACTACTTACTAAAAATGCATGATACTGTTTCCCAATCACCAGTTACTCCTGAGAAGTAGTCACAGAGACAGAGACCACATTTCCCAGACTCCCTTGGGTCAAGGTGGAGACTGTTACCCATTCTTGCCAAGAGAATGTGAGTAGATGCACCAAGCAAAGGTCAGTGAGAGTAAGAAGTAGAGTGCCGTGTCTCTCTTGCACTGACTGACAGTTGCAAAGACTTGTGTTAAAAAAAAAAAACTGTTTTATTTCTTTGATAAAATATCCAAGATAAGCAACTGTAAAGACAGAAGGATTATTTGGACTCCCAGTTTTGGATGTTCCTGTCCATCACTGACCAGTGTGGTAGCTTTGGGCCTGTGGTGAGACAGCATATCATGGCACAAGTGTGTGGCAGAGAAAAATCATTCACTTCATGGCCAGGGAGCAAGAAAGAGGAGAACAAAGGAGTCAAGGTCCTATAATCCCCTTTAGCTGCAAACTCACAATGACCTAAAGACCTCTTGCTTGATTCTACTTCTTCAAAAGTTCCAACACTTCCCAACAGCACCTCCCTGGGGACCACACCTTTAACACCTGGGTCTTTGGGAACCATTTAACATCCCAACTGCAGCAGGACCTGCAGCCATTAAACCACACCACTGAAAGTCTGGGTCACAGAGTCAGCATGTGGGAGAAAGCCAACCAGCAGACCAGGCCACCAACAATGGACTGTCATGTTTTGAAACACAGACTTGTGATTGTTTAAGCCATCAAAATTTTGTGGTTTCTGGTTGTAACAGTAGCACACAATCATAAATAATAAAACAATGCAGGGCTCACATTGTAAGACTTTTTTTAAAAATAGCTTAATTGGTCTATATAAGGCTAAAAATGCACCCATTAATTGGTCTATATAAGACTAAAAATGTACCCCTTAAGTTTTATTTATAGAATATATAGTCATTTGCTTTATAAGACAGCAATATATGATATAAAATTCATAAAACAATGTCAGATGATAATATCAAATAAAAGTAAATTTTCATCCCAAAAACCTAGAATAGAAAAAAATATCTAAATGACCCAGAAATAGAACAAAGATAGATTTCATTCTTCACTATTTTGAAATACAAAATTTCTTCTATTTCTGATAATTGCTACCAACTCAACAAAGACCAGAGCACATTGGCCGTTTTTCTCCCAAGGAGACATAATAAAACATAGAGTGTTAAGTAAACAGACTCTCACACTAACAACAAAGCAACATACAGGAAATATACCCACTTTGATATTGTATATGGGAATTAGAGTCAAAACTCTCTCAGGCCATGAATTTATATCTTAAAAGGAACTGATGACAGGCCATACCCATGAAAACCAGGTCTACTCACATTTCCGACAGTTAGAAAGAATAATTGGAACTGATAAACATGGAGGCATTCAATCACAACAAATGTATGAAAATTTTACCACTAAAATTTGCTTTCAACATTCAGACCAACGATGGCAGATAGAAATAATAGCGATCATTTTATATTCATATCTGGTGATCAAATAAATAACTGGTTTTTAAAACTGGGTTCTCTAAAAATCAAAGTAAGAGAGACAATGGAAAAAGGCTACTCTCTACCCTGCTCTCCTTTTCTTCAGCCAGGTAAATCCTATTTTATTAGTTTATTTAATACAGTATTCTATAAAAAGTCATGTGCTCCACTGCTCTTGGATAATTTTAAAATTACTCCTCTAAATATTGTAAGTCTAGTTGTATCTTTGTATCACATTTTTGAACCCAATCCTGGCTTCCTAATATTTACCTTAAAATATATATAAAATGGTTTTCTAAAGTGTCTCCATATGAATGAGGATATAGGTGTGTGTGTGTATACGTATGTGATACTTAAAGTTGAAAGCAGAGTTTCACCGAAAAACAATCTATGGCAATAGAACAAAAAACATATTACAAATAAAGCTACCATTAGCAGGAAAAGTATAAAGTTAGCAGCAGAGCTGATAGCTAGGGCCTGGCTTTAGGAAAGGCGGTGAATGCACACCCTCCAGGGCCACCACGGGTGTGACATGGCAGCAGAGGGAAAGGTGGGAAAGAGAGAAAAATAGAGCTGATGGGCTAAACACCCTGCCAGTTCAGAGGAAGCATATGTCATTGTCGAGAAAGCCATGATGAAAACTCCTGGCTGGAAAAGTTGACAGCTCCCTGAAAAGGTCACAAAAGCCCATAGAATGACAGGGCCTCCTGCAAGCCCTGCCTCTCCTCTCCTCGGGCTGTCCGTTTATACAGATTCATATTCCCAGCAGAAATGAAAATGTTGTGCTCTTTCATCTTTCGGCTAAAAAGTACAGTCTTTTGAAAAATAAGCTTTTGTCCACTCATTGTATATTTACTAGTGTCTTTTCTTAGACTACAAAGATTCACAGGCAAACTTCTCTCTCCAGGGACACTTTTCTCAAGTCAAACGCACTGTCCCATGGCTGAGGGAATATCTGCCCAAGGGACAGAGAAGGGTGCACAGGTGCAGCCAGCCCTTAAATTCCCTCCTCTTCCTCTGTATTTCCCTCAGCTCCACTATGCAAATTCCTATCACTGAATAACTTCTGTACGTACCATCCCAAATGAAAATTATCTCTAAGTGACATCTTTTTTCTGAAGCTTTGCCTTTTATGTTTGTTCCACAGAACTCTGAAAAAGTCTCTGGACCCTAATCTAAAAATTCCATCAAGTCATAGCCCCATCAGTGGAGAAACACAGGCAATGACTGGATCTCTCTGGGCTTACACTTTCTTAGCAGCTGAAGAGGGGAGTTGAAGGAAAGGAATTTAAAGTGCATTTCCCAGAAGGTTCTTTTTTAAAAATAATTTTAGCAAATAAAGTTCGTTGATAAAGATTTTGAACAAAATCCTCTAAAAACTGGTAAGTACTTGCTCATAAACCAGAGCATCCTAAGGATATCTCTGTCTTTGCTTTGCTCTATCTTCCAGAGGCAAGGAGAGGATACTAATTTCAGACTCTTCTCCTGTCCTCTGAAGATGTGATTCTGTCCTTAGCCAGGAATACAGCACATCAAAGCACCTTCCATCACTACACCTTCAAAGTGTCAGCCTAGTTGAAAAAAAAAAGAGAGATCATTACAGAAGATAATTTAAAGGATAAGTGATTTGTTCACTCTTCAGCATTTTAAGCAGGCTTTCTGTGATCAGGCCAGAGTTCTGGGAGGCCACATACATTGACCACACTATCACAGACACTCAGAGATGTCTTTCTAAGCCACTATATTGCATATCTTCAACTCTTATCAAAGGTTTATTGTACAATGTTTTTTTATAATCTGAATTTCAGGAGAGCATCCCTAGTAAAATTATAAAGGTTATCGTCAATCGTATCTATTGTCATTTACATAGAGTTCATTCATTTAATCAGTTTTGTCAAATACTCTCTATAGGCTAGATATTATTATAAGTCAAGGGGAAAAGGTACTGAGCACACACACAAGATTCATCCCCTCATGGAATCTAAAATTCAGACAGGACAAGACTCGGAAGCCATCTCCCTGGAATGTTGCTTATCCTGGTTCTTCTCCAGTTCTGTCTCAGATCAGTGTCACCACCTCCAAGAAAATGAGAAGTCTTCCCCCATTTCCTAAGTAGGTCTCCCACCCCAGGACTCTCCTTTCAAAATATCCTCTGACTTTTTAAGTAGCCTTATTTATTCTATATTAACACTCATCAAGTTCTACAAAGAAATTGAGAGTGTTCAGGAACATTCTAAAGCACTCCCCAAACAGTTCCTCTAAATCTCTAGCGCAAACATTTTTAGGAGGGGGCCATCAGGACTGTGTGTCACCCTCAAAAGTAACTGCTTTTTCTGTAGCTTCCAACCACACACGGGAAGGGTTTCTGGCCTCCTTGGCCTTTGTTAATGTTTTGCTTTTTATCAACTTTTTATTTCCTGGACATCTAAAAGAAGCACTCATTAAAGAAGGAAGAAGTGATAACTTCTTTGAAAGATGTAATTTGCATTTTTAAAAATCAATCAATTAAACATTTGCAGCAGCCTTGCAAGACACAAAATGGGTCACATCTAAGTGACTTTAACCAAACTAAGCTGTCGCTTTGACTCTTTTATCTTATTTTCGGCTGCATCTGTACAAATCTCTTAAAAGAGTATTTTAAAACAAAAGCAGTAAATAAAAGAGGGGGGAGAAAGGGAAAGTTAAGAGACACAGCTTTAACAGAGAAAGGAAATGTTTATCCACTAAACTCTCATGTGAATTCTAAATTATTAAATCTCTAAGAACACCTGATTTATGAGCAGGATAACACTGCCCCTAGCCAAATCACTTTTAATAAAAAGGAAGAAACCTCCTGAAGTTCATCTCAGATTTAATATCAAACACAGCAGCTACACATGAACATTTCTCCATAAAACACAAAAACAGCATGGTACACATGGCTGGAGCCACCAGCAGGGAGTCAGGGTACAAATAAACAGGGTACCAGAGCCCTGGTAGGGATCAGGTCTTGCAGACCTCAAGAAATCAGCCAATGAAAAAGAACCACAGGCTGAACCGCATCAACAGGAGAGAGGGAGGGACCACAGGGAAGCCTCATTTCTAAACAGCCTCCAGCAGCCAGGCCAGAGCCCTGTCAGACCACTGTGCCTCCTGCATGACTCCTGGGTCAGAAAGTGCAGGTTAGCTGGGTTAGCTGGGTTTCAATTGAACTTCTGTGCGTGGTTTAGAATCTAACAATTGACGTGAAGCCACAATGAGAAAATAAAAGTTAGTAATAAGAGAAGCTATCAGGGCCATCTTTGTTTTACAACAAAAGTTGCAAATATCCGAGGGAATCATAAAAATATGATTTATATATTTTTCTATAGATATTTGGGTCAAAGATAAGAAAGCTGTCAAAGAGGAATATGTACATCTTATCCTTTCTAATGTATATTAGAATTGAATTTCTAATTCCGTAGAGTATGATTATTATTATTTTATAATATATGGCAAAGAATTGTTTTCCATTATTATGAAACAAAGTGGTGGAGTCATATAAAATTAAATGTATACTATTGTGCAATCCCATGTAGGGGAAATTTTAACAATTACAAAGATCATGAAGAAATATTCTTGCAAGTTCTCGCCGATATTTGTGTTAATATTTGGGCATTTGTTACTTTGTTAAAAAATATTCTGAGTGGTAGATAATCATTTTTAAAGTTGTTCTTTTGAAAAGGTTCAGGGATCAAAAAGACTAAAAGGAAAAAAGAGAAAAATTAATGTTATTTGCAGAAACTTTGGAAGTCACTTTTATTAGTTAACAATTTTTTTAAACCTGAAAGAAAAGGAAGTCAAATTAATAATTAACATAGTAATATACACAGAAAAATAAATTTCTGGACTGTAAACTATAAACTATAAACACACATAAACTATACCTTACATAGCTCAGGTTTTATTATTAAAGACTACACCATCAACATAATCTAAAGAACTATGAGCTTTAACTTTCAAAGCATTGTATAGATTAACTTCATATGCATAGAAGCTAAGAGTAGAAACAGTCTCCATGCCAATATAAATTATACTTAATGTCAACTTATTCAGAAGCAAAACTAATAATTGAGGTCATCTTCCCCTTCAGAAAAAAATAGTACTATAAACTTATAATAATGAAAGAGTATTATAAACTTATAAAAATAAACTGTATAATAATTGACTGATAGACCAGTAAGTGGAGAATGTGTTCTCTTGAAATCAAGAATCAACATAGTTTCATAAATAAATCCATTACAGATAAAGTATTGAATGTAGAAAGGAACCTAGAAAAAACAAATAGTATAAATGAAATTTAAGTGACTTAGGGATGCAGAAATTTCTTTTTATCATAAACACAGTATTACTGTATTAACTACAAATTCAAAGAAACCATAAAGAAACTTAAATAACATGAAGAACTGGTACAAACTTTTTGCAAACAATATAGTACAGAATTAATATTCATAACACAAAAAAATTCTACAGAACTGGTAATATTTAATGCTCCAAAATGGGCCCATGTGTAACTACTGAGGGAACATGGGGTAAATGTTGATGTCACTAGTGATCAAACAAATGCAAATTAAAACAATATAGATTTTGCTTTTTAATTAGCAAAGACATTTATAAATAACAATATTCAATGTGGGTAAATATTCTAAACTACTGGTATTGGGAGAAAAAACTGAAATACTCACTTTGAAAGACAATTTGGCAACAGAAAGAGACTTTTTAAAATTCATTGCCTTTTAAAATTTTTCTCTTATGCAGAGCACAGTGTGCACCCCTGTAAACCCAGCACTTGGAAGGCTGAGGCAGGAGGATCACCCTGAGTTCAAGGTCAGCCTGGGCTACGTAAGTAAATTCAAGGGCAGTTTGCCCTATATAGTGAAACTCTGCCTCGAAACAAACAAACAAACATAAATAAATAAATAAATGCTCCCTCCTGGTAGTCTATCTTAGGAAAATAAATGAATATGTAAAGATTTATGTACAAGATGTATAATCCAGCATTATTGCACTAAGAAAAAAATTGGGGAAGTTTTCAATGCCTATAAAATCAGTTCGGCATATTTATCCAAGGAAATATACCACTCATTAGGGTTCATGCCTAGATGGCCTCAAGTCTCATGCCCCCATGGGAGGAGGGGAGGTTGGGAAGATGACTGGGTCATGGAGACATGACTGTCATCAGTAATCCATTTGTGGCTAAATATGATGTTGGGAGGTGCTGGTCAGAGGAGGCGAGTCACTAGGGAATGGTCTGGAAGGGGGGCACCCTCTTCCGTTGGTCTCTCTCTGCCTCCTGCCTGCCATAAGCAAGGCTCCTCTGCCATCTCCCTCTGCCATGCCACCTTGCCTGAGAGCCTGACATCTAAGGACTGAGCCCTCTACAAACTGTGAATCTAAGTAAATCTATTCTCCATTAAATTGTGGGTATTGGCATTGTGTCCCCGCAATGAGAAAGTAGCTAAGGCCAACATTTAAAGTGAAGTCTCCTAAGATGTTAGTGACACAGGGAAATCTGGTGAAATGATAGGAAATGATATGTAGAGCTCTGTAGTCACATGAACATGAAAACAGGGATTTGAATTTGAAATGAAGTAAATCTCAACAGAAAGATGCCCTTCTAGGTGCCAGCCACGGTTGGAGGTGAAGCAGTAAAAATGCAGAGAAGGGTCTTTTCAGGAGGGATGTAGAAAATAAATAAACAGCAAGTAAATATATAATAGAACACCTAAAAGAATGACGGGGATTACACAGACACATATATCTCAAGCCGTGCACTGCAGTAGGTATGTGCAGTACACATCCATGCACGCATGAAAGTGAGGACAAAATGTCAAACACGACAATCAGTACTTTCACTTGATGTGATTCAGAAGTTATAGACAATGTGAAATTTCTTATGCATAACTTTTTTAGCATTTTAAGTTCTTTCCATCTTTTAACAGGGAAGGCTGTATCACAGAATATTGAAAAATCCTACAAAAATCATTTCCAATGATTGAAAAATTGCTTTTATTTCTCATGGTAGGATAAAGAGTGCATAGGAGTTTTTCTTTCTGCCACATGGCTAAGTAGATCCTTAAATCACAACTACTACAAAAAGATTTTAGTCTCACCCATTTAAAAGTGGAAGAGAGAAAATATGCGCATTGAGAAAACATAGAAGACAAGACACATTGAGCCTCTCAAGGTCTCTGCAAAAGAGGCCTGGAAAAGAGAAAGCAAAGTCAAGAGGTGAGGGAATTTCACCCAAGAGTCCCTTTATAAATGGCAACAACAACAGAGGTATTATCACCTTCTGGGAGAACAGAAAATACCTACTCTGCCTAATCGCAGGTTTGCACCATGAACTGGAGGCTTTAGAAAGCACCTGCCTATCCAGACTGAAGCTTCCCCCTTGTGAAGTTCCCAGTTCAGGTTGTGGCTTGGCTTAAAGACAAACAGCTACGGGGTTCAGAGAGCAACACCTTTGAGTCCAATCTGCAGTCGCTCTCTCCCAACATTTGCCATTTGGTCACCACTGACCTGCAGGAGGACACTGCACCGTGAAGCTCAAATGGCTAAACACTTACATAGATCTAAAATGTACTTAACCTTTCATACCCCAGACCCTGAGCTGCTGCAAAATAGTATGTAGAATGATAACCTCCACTTAGTATCTATCTGACTCATTTATTTTGTCATTTTCTAGCTGAAAACAAAAGTTAATCATGTTTTCTATATCAATTTCTCTTTTCTTGCCTCCAGCCAGGGTATAGGAAGTAGAGGTTTGACAATATCAATAACAGAAAAATTAAATATTGCCCTCCAAAGAGATGTCAAACTATTTTTAGAGTCAAAACATTTGTAAAGATATTAGAGACAATGAAAGGTAGCTACTTCCATCTAACATTCTGACATTTCAGCATTTAAAGTTTCTATTTTAATCTTGTAACCAAATGATCTTCAGTAAACAACCTGGGATAGATTACTTACTTCCACTAGCCTAAGACCCTCTCTCATTATCTGTTTAAATAACAGCGTTGGAAAGTTGAATGCAGGCAAATGTTAACATTTTTACACATTTCTAAAAGCAGTTTTATTCTATTCTCAAATGCCATACAGGTCACTCCTAATGATATTTTCCCTCCAGCTAATTCCGTGGCTAAAATCCTGCTATGGCCATCTCTCTTGGATTTGTATTCAATACCGCTAAGTGTTTGGAAAGGAACACACAAAAGGGATCAGGGTTTTACTTGTAAATATAGGCAAGTTAATCAATCTCTGTAGCCTCTATTTCTTCTTTGTCTTTACAATGAAAGTGTTGAGAAATCTAATGAGCACTTTCCTTTCAAATTAGCATTTCAGATCTTTGTGATTTAGTCTCTCAAAATTAAGTCTGTTGTGGTTTTAACCATGACAATGAGTCGGTTTAATAAACTAAGTCACATCAATAGGCAAATGGAAAAAGGTAAATAGGTAGAGAACCATTTTTGGACACAAGTACTATGAAAATTGAAAATATTTTGAAACTCAGAGGTTTTACAGCTGCCATGCTAGGTAGCAATGAGAAAATGACTGTGTTATTCCAAGTGGGATGTGAGGGAGGAGGGATATGTAGTGTCATGAAATCCCACCAGAACTGGCACTTTGAAGGAGGTAAGACTTGCTATGCCTGTGAAAATCATTTGTGATGGGGTGTCAGCCAAGCCCAGGAACCAACTAGGCCCCTAATGGCATGTAGCCTAATCACTACCTTCTCCTTTTGAATGATATGACTACATATGACAAGCTTTATTTATTTATATACTGTGGTATATTTCAGTACTATACCACATATTTAATTTCACAAACAATTTTCTGTATAGTATTACACAGCTTACTGGGTAAAACAGTGCCCTTTGTATTTGATCTTGGTATTCTCAATTAAAATGCAATAGTAGACTGCATGCCCTAGAACTGACCCCAGTTCCTCAGAATAACTAAGTTCCCACCATGAGGCTACCAACCTGAACTCACTGGAAAGCTTTTGTCACAGACAGAGCTATCTGGTCCACTTCTATAATTTTAAGTAAAGTAAAGAGAATATAAGAAACAGAAAGAAGATATTATACAACTGTAAATAGCCAGGAAAACCATTTTAAAAAATATGCACACACCTTGTTAGAAAATCAATTACAGAAATAGTATATGTTTTGTTTCAAACAATGTTTTTTACCCTGTTATAATGCTTATCAAACCCAACCCTTAGGAAATGCAGAAAAGAAACAGTTAACCCAAGTACACTAACCATGATCTAGTTATCCCTAGAAGTTTACAAATAAGCTGCTAACATGATGTTTAACAACAAAACTAAGTAGGTAGTCTGCCATTAGAAAAGTGTCTACTATAATCATGTTATCTCCATATAGTCATGATATTTCCAGACTGGTCAGTTCATTATCTCTAATTCTCAATATACCTCTACAAAGTAAGCATTAGGAGACTCCTCGGACAGCGGGGAAATGGAAGAAATACACACTTTTGAATGTTTTAGCAAAGGTCTCTTCTTCTCTATCTTTAGGTACCCAGCATCAAATATAATCCTGAATGTATGGTTTGGAATGTGAATTCCTTTATTTATTAATTTTTTTTGTGGTTCTTGGGGTCAAATCCAGTGCCTTCACACTAAACTACATCCCAGCCCTTTTCTAACTTTTTATTTTGAGACGTGGTCTCACTAAATTGTTACACTGCCCAAGCTTGAAACAAACTGGTGATCCTCTTGTCTCAGCCTCACAGAGTGCTGGGATTACAGAAGCCGGCCACTATTCCTGACTGAGAATTTCTAATTCTTAAAGGTAGCAGAACTTCCCAAAAAGATACCTTCCTGCATGTGGCTACATTCTTGAGAAAATAAAACACACAGTAAAAAAGGAAAATATATCATCTAGATCTCAGAAGTTTACAGACTATTCTATACCTTTTATGGCTATATGAGATGTAAGAGACAGTAAATAAAATCAAGGATACATTAAGAATCCCCTAAAAAGTATTATTAACATCTGTGTATTCCTGATGCATTCCATAGACCCCAAGACTCTGTACTTAAGTAGGTGACCCTAATTAGACTGCATGCCCTAGAACTAACCCCAGTTGCTCAGAATAACTAAGTTCCCACCATGAGGCTACCAACCTGAACTCACTTCCTCCACCCACCCACCTAAACTATTTTCCACTTTAAAAATTAACTCAGGAAGAGGAAAGTCAGTGCCTCCTGAGGATCAGCCATGCTTGGACTCGGAGGACCCGAAAAGAAGCCAACTAGCCAGCCAGGCTTTCTCGTAAGCCGCACAAGCAGTGTGGGTTCAAGGAAGAGAAACAGCGCCTCTCGTGAGAATATTGGCCGTGGGCTGAGAATCAAACACCTCCTCACCCACCCACCTGTAAGCAACCAGGAGGTTCAGAGGACAGCTGAGTCGATAGCAACTAAGGTGCATAAAGCAAGTAAATGCTTGTATTGTTTGGTCGATTTTGCGGGGCTGGGCCAGAGGGCTAAGCAGCTCTTGGGAGGATGACGGTATGCAGTACAGCAAACATGGGAGATTTCCTTCTATCTTGTCTTTGAAATCCAAAATTATTTTCACTGTTTTGCTTTGTTCTGATTGATTGCTTTGGCTTTATTCAATATTCTGTTTTGACTGGTTTTATTCTGTTTTGTTTTTGATTTGATTTTGCTATACCTGATGGAATGGACAACTATTGTGACGATAACAAGATTTACTGTGTTAGTTGCTGTTGCTTTCCTAGTGTCCTGCTTTGAAGTTCTGTATCAGTTTTGCTGCTTTGTTTTGATTGGCTTTGTTCTGGTTTTTTTTTTTATGGGATTTTACTATCTTTAAAATAAAAAAAAAAATTTTAATAAAATAAAATTTACTCAAAAAACTTTGGTCCTGTGTGCTCTCCTAATCATCCCAAGCTTGAGACGTGACCACGGAACCCCTTACTCTTCAGACATCTCTTAAACTTCTCCAGAGCTCCTGTTCACATTTCTACCCCTGGACTTCACTGCCATGATGATGCAATCCTTGTCACAGCTTGTATTTGTGTGTCACTGTCAAGAATCATAGAACTGGCCAGAGTTGAAAAGAAACTCATAATTTGCTACTGGATCGATTAAACCAGAGGATTAAAAGGATCCAGAATGTAACTAAGATAACAAAATTAACTATTTCCAGAACTAGATGTAGAACCTTGGCCAAAAGGGTCCACTTCCAGAGCTACCGCCACAGCACCAGTGGGAATCTCACTGTGCCTGGCAGTGCTGACCTTCAGGCAGCCTTACTCTTGTCCTGGATCAGCACTGTAATCCACCCCTCACCTGCAATACCAAATGACCAAAATATTTACACATTCTGATCTAGAATTTCTATTTGACCTTAAAATCTAGCCTGTAGTCTCTTTTATCTCACTGGAACATACCCACAACACAAGTCTTAAATGTAGCATATGCTTTTATTGGCCCCCATATAACCATTAATCTGAAAATAGAATCATGATATTACTTGAACCAACATGAGGCAATAGTATGTCTCTTTTTTCAACTTAAATATAACAGGAATTGCTACTAAACAGTGATTCTTCATATTAGCATTTTGAGAATTCTGACACTTAACCAAATTCTTTCATTTGAATATTTCTGAAATATAAATTTTATTTTAAAATAATTTTCTCATTAACCCAATTTGTTCTTCCATTGAGCATGGGAAATAGGTGATCACCTTTTTAATTTAATAAATAAAACAGACAACCCTACATTTTCAAAGAAAGAATATGCATAAAATGTTGATTCAATTCCTTTCTGAGTAGTTTAAACCATAGCTTCGGGCTGGCACAGTGTCAAGATTAGGGTGCTCTTTACCAGACTTTCTGCCACATACTGTGTCACCTTGTCTGTCTTTAGCAATGGGACAAATCTAGGAAGCAATTAGCTTCTTTAAGAATACTTGCATTTGTTAAAAAATAAACATGCACGAGAAGGTTGAAATGTCTTCATGGACTACAACATACATATTAGTAGGAGAAAATCTCCTGAACCCACCCTCAAGTTAATCTTCCCCAAGCACTGACTACTGTGCAAGAAAAACCTATCAGAGGAACACATCCCACTGGATAGTTGCTAAGGCCCAAAATTCACGTAGTGGAAGCTAAGGCTCACCACAGCCTAATACCCACCCCGTAGTCAGCAGCGCCTCTTCACAGACCCCTGCTTCAGCAGCAGCAGTCTGCACATCATTCCTTACCACTAACAATGCTTTTGTGGCTTTGTCCATCCCACACCCTGTCTGAGATATCTTCATTTCTCTGTTCTGCTTTTCTAGGTCCTACACCTCCACCAACTTCCTCTTCCACAGCAATGTTACTTTCTTAATTAGAGCACTTTGTACACTCATGAGTCACTTCTACTTTACCTCCCAAGGAGGCCAAGTGGCATGTTAGAAGCAGTATGAGCTCTGGAGCCGGTAAGCTTGGATTCTAATCTAAGCTTCTCACTGGCTAAGCATCTGACCAAAAGAAGTTATTGCACCTCTCTAAAGTTTAGCTTTCTATACTACAGAATGCAGATAATGCACATTATTCTATTAAAAATAATCCGTTGCATGACCTTTACCCTATAATCCATTTATGAGTCACATAAAAGCTATATATTTTAAGCTAGGCAAAATTTCACAAAATCCCACTGGAAGTAAACCTGTGCTGCATTCTTTCATTTTATACCAATTTGATAGCTTCTTTTCTGAGAAAAAGTAAAACTAAAAGGTTAAATACATGATACCAGAACCTGGGATCAAAACCTTGTTTGTCAGATTTCATGAAAGCATTTCTGGCCAGATGGTGAACCTGAGTAGCCAGGCATGGTGGCTCACACCTGTAGTTTCAGCATGCAGGAGGCTGAGACAGGAGGATCCTTTGAGAGTTCAAGGCCAGCTGGGGCTACAAAGTGAGCTCAAGGCTAGCAAGAACTGCATAATGAGACCCTGTCTCAAATACACACACACACACAATAATAATAACAATAATAATCAAAATTAAAAAGATGGTGAACCTGAGAATAAGTGGCTGTAGTAGATATGTGAACAATCCAGCCATTGTATCAGCACAATCAGCCAACAGTGTCACAGTGACAGCGTGGGTGTGGGCACACACATATCTGGTTCAGAGAGGAAAAGGTCTGCCAAAGAAATTCATTGTCACTATGATGAGTGCACATACGTCACCTGAGGGAGGTTAGAGACTATAAAATAAAAAGCAACTCTCATCTTCTGAACCTTTTAACTACTAAATAATTGGATACTCTGCTGATGATGGACAGCTTTTCAAGCTGATTAATAAACCCCTCGTTCATAAAACAACCACCTTAATCCTCTCATTTTTTCCCAAGATTATAAAATATAATCTTTGAAGAATATAGGTTTCGGTTACAGATGTTGTTTGTACACTACTTGTCAAGTTCAGTAACATATTTGAATTTTCCATATTTTATCCTTACAATCCCAAGAAAACCATAGCAAAGAGTTTCATTACCTTCCTTTTAAAAACAGTAAACAAAGATTCAAAGGCAATTCAGAGGTCTGTCCAAGGTGAAGCAGCTAGTTAAGAGGAAATAGGATTAGAATTTTGATTTCCTGTACTACTATTTTCAGAACTACTATTTTCAGTAAAAATATATAGTTTATATACATAAGGAAAATATTTTCTTCACTGTGAAGTCTCAACTTTACTTGGTTAATTTAGATGGATTTGTTGGTAATAAAGTTTTAATTTGTGTAAAAATTGAAAAGTCGCTTTTGGTTGTTGTTGTTCTGGGGATCAAACTCACGACCTCGGGCTTGTCAGGTAGGCATTTATGCCACTAAGCTAAATGCCCAGCCCACTGATTTTCTTGAGCAGAACAATAAACTAAATTAATATAAGAAATGCTTAGAAGGAAATGATCAGAATGGTTCTGGGCATGACATGTGTGCCCATAATGACCTGGCTGCATTTTGTCTCTGCCCTCAAAGAGCAGCAATGACATTATTCTCCGTTAATACAAATTTTAAATAATGCTGAATCTGCATGTCTGTCCACACAGCAGCAGGTCGTAGACTAGATTTTAGTGGCTCAAGGTGTCCTTCACCAAGTATGACTCGGAATGTAAGGCGTACCACTCCCGGAGCCACATTACAGGCACGGTTGCCTGACTTTCAAATACACATACAGAGAACAGTGCAGAGTAGCTAATTTGCATCCATGAGAATATGGAGGAGGGGGCGCTACAAAAATGTAAATTTAACAGCACAACATGATCTAACCTGATTTAATATTTCTGATTACAGAAGATATTGCCTTCTAGATAAGAATAGATTTAACAGTTGAGTTCATGTTTAAATGTGACAGCAGCACAATCTGTTAGACACAGAGATATAACCCTAACATGGTTCCCATTCACTTTATACCCACCGCAGCCATGCAATTGCCCATCCTGTTTAATGCCCCCAACCAATAATTGATCTAAGGTAGAAATGGTCATAGAAGTTACAAGGTTGCAGCTCAACATAAGCAAGTGACAAATATAGGCAGCCAAGTTCAAGCTAGTTATAGCCAGTTCTTTTTAATCTTATCTGACATGAGTTATCGCTGTTTAAAGATGACACACTTGGGCATCTGACTACAAACTACATTAGATAATCTCCAAAACCTGCTCCAATTCTGAAATTCTGTGGTCTATCATTCTCATACTGTCACTTGTGGTCTCTTATTGTTGGCTAATGGGAATTGAAACTGTTCCTAAAACATGAGTTTATTATTCTATGCTCAATGTATAAATCTCAGTAAGATTAAAATTAGAACTTAGAAAGAGCCAGCATAAAGAGAAGCAAAACAATGCAAAGCATTGTCCTTCAAATTTTGCCTCATGATGGCACTGGGACCCTTAAAATTGATTTAAAAAAAAAAAAGCCAAATGGCTTCATCTTCTTTGATTACCTCCCCATAAAATATTATAATGTAAGTCCATAATTTCTGCACTACTTATTTGACACTTCAGCCTTACATGAATAAACCGTTTTGGAGCCAAAATGTATTTTTTATGCATATGCACAGCTGAGAAATGCAAGAATTTTGATCCCAAGGTACATCAACCACATGTTCTATCAGTGAGAAAGTTTCAGGCTGAATAAAAGCGAGAGCACCTTGTTCTCCAAACAGAGTCAGCACTTCTCGTTGACATCTGGCCAGCTACTGGCCTTTGTCTGCCTTGACAGCTCCCCCCAATAATTATATCCCTTTATGAAACACATTGTAAAGTGAATTCACCAAATTTCTGTCTATTTCCGAAGAAAAAGCACCAAATAAAGTTATTTTAATTTGGTCTCAATTATTTTAGCAATTGAAGAATAAGAGTGTCACTTTAAAGATTCTTCCAGCAATGCCTGTTTTCATTAGAAAGAGAAGCTTCATTTTGCTAAAGGGAAGATCTTTGTGATTTAATTTTACTTTAATTTATATTGCTTTCCAAGCTCATTAACATTTTTCAATTTCATATATTTTATCCTCATGACCTCAGGAGAACTGTAATATAGGGATTATTACCATCTATTTGAATGCAGTAAACAAAGATTCAGAAGCAATTTGTCTCGTAATGGGGTTGAAAACCTCAAAATCCTCTATCAGGAGACCTCAGTTTTAAAGAGCAACTTGCAAACATTTTTTATGAATGAAATCTGTTTAATAATCTAAATGTTCTCCTGATTGACATGTTTTGAAATTTAGTTTTAGTTTTTTTCTTCTTTTTTTTTTCTTTTTCTCCTTGAAATAAAATGGATTGGGGGAAAAATAATCTAAATGTTTCTACGTCCATTTATTATTACTGTGGTAACTTTCTATAAAAATTATTTTACATGAATCACATGAGTAATGAATTTAAGAACATGAATCACTTGAGTATTTGTAATAGAAACTTTGTAAATATTCTATGACTATAGATTAGAATATCCTGTGCTAAAAAAAAATCACAAAATGTTGGTATAATCCACACATATATAGGAAAAACACTGTATGCTCTTTTCAAGTAAATTAGAAATCCACAAAACATATAAGCAATATCTGTCATTAAAAAAAAAAAAACTGCATCCTTAAAATACCAAAAAGTAGGATAAAGAAAGCTTAAAATCAACATTTGGTCTCTTGTCATGCAACCTGGCTAGGATACATTTAGGGAAGATTTTGTTTTGTTTTGTTTTTGCTGTGTTCTTAATCAGGTTAATAGTTTTGTATGGTCTATAAATAGCAGACCATGGAAGCAGTACAATAAGGAATTAAACAGTCAATAAAGTACTCAAACACGTTTACTAAAAAGGTAAGACTGCAACATCTCAACTGAATGCAAACAACATGATTGGAGGGGGCTCTTGTGAACCAGTCCCATGGGTCACACTGCCTTAAGGATGTCTGGACATTTTTCCCAAACCAAGTTTCTCTTCTTCTAAGTTATCATTGTACAAGGTGTGGTGACTTTGAGGCATCAATTAATATAAATTGGAAGCAGGTAAAGTATTAATTAAACATGACACTCTGATTATTTAAACCGTCCATTAAAGTTGATTATTCAGAGCATGTTGATAACCTGTTCTTCAAAAATGACTGATGATAGCAAGCTCTACTGACTTGTTCTGAGTTTACCATTTCCACCTCTGCAGAACAGAAGGGATAAATGGAGTGAGAAGAACACGGGAACAAGTCTAATAGACAAACTGACTAATGTCAGACCCCAAGGTCGAAGCAATGCAATTCATTTCTTAGCTTTCATCAACACATGATTTATCAATCCAGGAATAGGATTGCAAACATTATACATCTCAGTGATACGTTCACTGTGCTGTGTAACTTTTTGAACAATGACAGATTATATATTCCCTGCAAAAGTAATGACATAAGGCAAAACCCATTATATGTGTGAAAACACTTTGATTTTCATGTACATATTATTAGCTATTATTATTTTGCATGTCATTTAGGGGACATAGCATTTCAAAAATCAGGTATTCCTTGGAATTCAATGACCTTCATGGTTGAAACTGTAAACATGCTTGTCCCTCAAAATACTATTCTTATTCTAACAGATTCATTCATGGAGTCAGTCACCATGCAATAATTATTAAAAGCAGAATCTTTATGTTACTACAATGGAAATGATTACATTTGAAAGATTCCTACTTTCATAAACTCAAAGCTACTCTGAAAGAGGAAATCATTATGTGAAAAGTGAAATAATTATATTTGAAAGATTCCTACTTTTATAAACTCAAAGCTACTCTTAAAGAGGAAATCATTATGCAAAAAGCCATGGAAAAATACCTCAACATGATGAATGTAATTACATAAACAGAGATTTGTCCAAGTTTCTCTCACACTCATTACGACACTTAAGGAAATATTGTACAAGGCATGTCTATGGAAACAGCTCTGAAATTATTTAATAGATTAATATGAGGTAACATGAAAGATTTCTCAAAATAAAATTACACGTAAAGTACAGTCAATTACTTTGCATTTTGAAACTTTGCATTCTGCGTATTTTATAGCAGCACACTGCTATTTTCAATGAGCCAAAATTAATTATCATCTTTCCCATTAGATCACAATTTCAGGAAACTTTTATTGCCTAAGTGGAGGAGGATAGTAAAAGGTGTTGTAGCTTTGACCAATGAGTCACTTCACCAACTGCCAAAAAGCTGGGTGTTGTGGCACACCTGGACACACATATCTTGGCAATCGGGAAATGCATTCTTATTGGCATGTCGCAAAGAGGGTGCAATCCTAATCACCCTCTCTTGTAACTGAAAGTATTTTGGAACTGTGTCTTCCTACAAAACAACGCAAATTATACATCTGGATGTGATCCATGTAATTGTACCATCTGTTCTTAGTATTCACTCCTAAGTACTTCCCAAAGAATTAACTGAGTTTTAAAGATAAAATTCAGATTTGAAGAACTAAACTGATTATGAACATTACCAGTAAATTTCATTTAAAAAAGGGAAAGCCAACATTGCATAAAACCCTGAGTTATTTTGGTTAATACATAATACAATATTAACCCTAAAAAGACTATTTTTTGGGCCTCACATATTTTACTTTTGAGAAAATAAATGTCCCAACTGAGTTTTACACAGAAATCTCTGTGTAACAATTGATTATATGGGTATCTAGTGTGAGAGAACAAAATGGTATCAAAAGTTTCTTCAAAATTTAGAGTGCATGTGTTTTAATTACTTTCGTGGTGGCTGAGACATGATACCTGACATTCACATCTTCAAGGAAGAGTTTATTTTGGCTCAGTTTCTGAAGGTGCTGTTAGGTTCAAATACAGAAACAGCCTGCTGGAAGGGCGTGGTGGGGAGGATCGCTTCCCACATCCCGGTGTCAGGAGGCAGAGAGCTAAGGCTGGAATCTGGTGGGCGATACTCCCTTCCAGGCCATGCTCTGTGAGACTTACCTCTCACCAGGCCTCACTTTCTAACAACAGCCTAGTTACAGTGCCCTCATAATCCAATCACCCCTCAAAGCCCACCTCTGAATGCACCAGGCCTTGAGGAGGGGACATCTCTTATCTAAACCATAATAGTAGGTTTCAATGACATGCAATGATTTTTCATATTTCTTTGAAAAGCACTGAAGAAAACCAATTGCTTGATATATCAAAACCTAGAAAACACTATTATGTAAATAACAGTTTACCTTGCTCTAAAATAAAAAACTAACAAATAGTAGTACCAGTCTCCAAACGCTTATGTAAAGATTAAAAAGTGACAGCCAGTAGTCTAAGCACTTTATACACACTAAACTCATCGACACCACCCAGTAACATACATGCTCTTGTTGTTTTTAGTTTTGAGATAAGAAAATTTCTGCTTTGGCTTAGAGAAACAAGCAACACCACCACACTGAGCACTATCCCTTAGTATTGGCACATACACTGAATCATAGACATTATTAGTTTGTGAAATTAAGAAATGAAATTAAATTAAGGAAGAGAGGCAAGAGAAAGAGAATCTTTGACTAGTAAGCCATTCTGGTGAAACACATCAGAAATTCAGGTTGGTGTAACCATGGCAATGTTCAAAGATACACTTACTATACATCACATTAACGTATACATGGCAAACAAAACCAGGTTTAAGCTCAAATAACATTAAAAGAAATGAAAGATATAATATAAGCTAAGAATTATACATACACCATCGACATATCATAGAATAAATATTATGTTATAGGTCTGTCTACAAACCTATGATTGCCTTTTTTTCCCTTGAGAAATATTCTCTTACATGTGATTTTAATAATTGGTTTCTTTAAAATGTTCTCAGATTTAGAAGTCACAGTCATAAATCATAGTTACTAATAAATGTTTTATATAAAACCTGGTAAGAGCTGTTTTTTCTCTGCATTGTCACTTAGGTACTAATTAATCTCAAAAACTAACAAGACAGGGCATCCTATTTATCTCCACAAATGGGCTTTCAGTCATAAGGTAGCTCATCATTTCCAAGTAATAGTAGAACTAGTTCCTGGTAAATATGTGTTCTCTGCCTCCAATTCCAGTTATAAATATGACAATAGTGTTACAAGTTGGTCATATTTCTTAATAGAATAGCTTTCTCCATGTTGAAATTACATATTGATTTGCATAGCAGTTGAGTCAGATACTATGAAACATCATTTTAACATCCATTGCTGGCTTGCATGCTCTATACTCTGACATCCCTCATATACTCAGCCAGATCTAATCAGTTTCCTGTCTCCCAGCACACGTGGTGCCAGAACTTCTTAGTCCGTCTTAATTCACACTGTCAACCTGTAGACATGTGCTCTGATTGTACAGGCCATTTCATACTGACTCACCTTTTACCTATGGTTCCTTTTCCTAGAAGTCAAGCCTGCCTCTCTCTCTCTCTCTCTCTCTCTTTCTCTCTCTCTCTCTCTCTCATATATTTATATTTATTTGGAGAACATTCAGTAACTTACCCATTTAGGAATCTACATAAGGAATATTTGCCTAGATAGTCTTTCCTTCTGCCTTTTCTGCCCAAATGAGTCAATAATCAACTGTGGTATCAATCATACTCTTAACAGTAATTTGTTTATACATTTCAGTCATTGAATAGACAATAAATCGATCAAGTACTTGAAGACAAGCCCACTTATGTACAATATGCCTATCAAAGGATTGGAACATAGCAGATGTTGAATAAAAGTGAGGTGAATTGAATAATGTTATATTTTGCATTATCTTTTTCCTCTTTAGGCTACACATTTTTATGCTATTTTCTGTACAAAGAGAAATCATAAACAAATCATAACATGTACTAACAAAAATGTTTTAAATCATTTTTCCTAAACTGTTTTAGAAACCATATATTATATATATATATATATAATTATCAAATCATCTAATTATCATACTATTATTTAGAAAGAATATGTAAAAATAGAACTCAGTGGTAGGGTACTTGTCAGGCATATACGAGATTCTGAATTCAGTTAGTCATACAGGAAAAAAAAAGGAAGAAAGAGAGACAAAGGGAAGGAAGGAAAGAAGGAAAGAAGAAACAAAGTAAATGTAAAAATAATAATCATTCAGTTGCCCAAATTTACAAGTTTCTCTAAAATTCTGTAGTTATTTTTCTAACTAATGTTCCATTAATTATATTTTTCTCTTTAATTGGACAGTTATGAAAAAGTAACTATATTATTAGACATAGTCGAGCATTTGAGTTCAGGCTGCACTTGGGAGTAGCTGAGAACCCATGTCAAGTTACAGGCTCCTGTGAATTAGGCTACTTAAAATACAAAAGTATTCTTTACTGCTTTCTGATGAAAAGGCAATTTAGCCTGAAGTATAGAATATATAACTAAGAATTTACATATTATTTACCAAAAAACTCAGGTAAATTGTATCTGTGTGAGACAATAACAACAATGATGAGAACAATATGAGACAGGAAAGTTTACTGACACCCATGAAATTCTCTCTCTAAGTCTGCTTTTTCAACTACATAATCTTAAACTTTATTCCTAATAAAGATTCAGAGTAAATAGAACTACTTACTTTTCAGGGTTTTCTACTTCTTCAGTAACAAAGTTGAGGTAAAACCTGAAAGCATACACATGAATACTAAATATTAATATATTTTATCACTGCAATCCAAAGTCTTACATTTTAAATATTTAATAATGAATTCAAATTATGACAACTTCATAAATATACTTATTGCAAGATGAAATTATCCAATAATTGAAAAACCTCAACATGTCATTTTTCCATTAAACCATATTTTTAGAGTGCTTATGATGTGGCACTAGACTGTGGGAAAATCCCACAGTCTCTCTGCATACAAGGAGCTCAGAGTTCCTGGGAAGCAGTGCTGGAGAAAGCATGTGGGAAACACAGTAGAGCTAGCTCATCCTGGCCAAGGTGGAGGGGAATTTCTAGAAGCATCAACTCCCAATTTAAGCTTCCAAGAATACATATTATTTAGCTCTGGTGAGGACATTCCAGGCTAAGTAAAGCCCATCCTCACAGAAACATGGCAGGGGTGTATGCACAGGGCGGCAGAGCCTGGACAGCATCCTACCTCACGGTGAGGCACAGGGAGTTGGAAAGTATTAAGTACAAGGTGATGTTTGCCTCCTGTGAGTCCAAATTGTAGAAGTAGAGAGACAAGCGAATCAAAAGTCAGGTGTGGGGCTGGAGATTTAGCTCAGTGGCATAAGCACCTGACTGGCAAGTGCTAGGTCATGAGTTTGATCCCCGGGACCAAAACAACAACAACAAACCTCAGGAGTATGTACACGTGACAGCAGCATTTCTCAGTTTAAGGAACTGCTGTTGGTTTGCCACAGTGAACCAGTAGGAAGAATTAGTGGTATAAATAATAATGCACATTTGAAATTCACTAAGAGAATGCATTCAAAATGTTCTGCAAAATGATAAATATTTGAAGTAATGGATATATGAAGTAGTTTGATTTCATTATTCTATATTCATAAGTCATAGCACTACTTTGCACCCGATAAATGTACACAACTATAATTTTTTAATTTAAAATTTAAAAGTGAAAAGATTCCCACTTCTTCCTTTTAGATCATTGTTTTCTAATGTGCATCCCAAATGAGATCAAATCAAGATTAGGAAGTTCCCATTTCTCAGTTTTGTATATTTAGGCAGTTAATCTTAGGTATGCTATCCATCATTATAGATAAATCAACAACTAAAGCACAGGAATGTTTGCACATTTCTCAAATCCATCACATTTTGGGGAAGGTTATGTGACAAGAAGTATTCTATTAATGAAATAGTTCATTTTCAAGTTCCATATAATCGCAATAACCTAATGTCTGGGGCTAGAGAAATCTAGATGTTTCCAGCATTCTGTGCCTCTCTCAGTCCCACACAGGCATGCCTGGCGCTTTGCATCTTTACTTTGCCAACTTATCGGGAAGGTTGGAGACCCTTTATGGCCGTCACAGATCCTAAGTTTCTACAATGTAAAATTGATGCAAATTCCATCATCAGATAAGCATGCATTGAAAACTGAATCATGAAAATGGAAGCATGCATTGAAAACTGAATCATGAAAATGGAGAGACTCAGGGATCATGACGAGAAGCATAAAATACGTAAAGACAAAGAACTTGCTACTTTTGCATTTCATGGACTTAAATTTTCACAAAGTAAAAAGGCTGTATTTCAATATAGTCTTCAATTATTACTCCTGAGAAATTTAAAAAATAGCTTTTCCTATGGGTGCACTGGTTTGTACATACAAATTCTTTACAATCTAAAATCAAATATGGCTGGAATATTAGGCCATCAGCCTGTAATATGCTTAAAAGTACCTCCTGGTTAAGAAAGATGAGGAAACCTATCTTGCTTCATCTTCATATAAACTATCTAATTTCATAAACAGATATTTGATATTTAAGGTTAAGTTAGCTACAATTTTAAGGTCTACCTTTTAAGTGAGTACATTTGAAATGCTGGGAAAATGGCCAAAATAAAAATGATATAAAAATTTAGCAGCCAGTGATGTTTTAAACTGATTCAAAAATTAAATTTCTGAAGATATGGGTTATAGTGTTGCACTAGGAAAACTAGCAGCAGTCAGTACCTGCACCTGACATATGCCCTTTGAGACAGTCAATGTGTTTCATATGTGCCTCAAAAATCATATGCATTAGGAATATGTCTGGAATATGTCTCAGGTTCTCATTCAAAGACAGTTCTTCACAGTTGTTTTAAAGATTGATCTTTCTAATAATATCAAAGCAAGGAGGAAAATATTTATGAAAAAGGTGCACAACTTCAAATATTTTCCATGGCACCAAAGAACAGTGGAACGGAAAGGGCTCCAGGCAGGGGGGGATCGGAAGGGAGAAACTCCTTATTTTAGTCCAAACATGCACATCCTGCGGAAAGTACATCTTTAAGCTGGCCTCGTCTCCAGCACTGAGCCCATAGCTTTCTCTTTGGTTTACACCTCCTCAAGGCCCCTGGAGAATGTTGACAAATGCAGTGCTCCAGCTTTTCCATGATTATGCATAAAAGGCACAGCTATACCAGCATATTAGCATATTCCAACATCCAACATGAAACTTATTCTTTAGAATAGATTTGACACAATGGTACAAAATAATCTCAGCAGGTGCTTTAGAAAGACGGAGTGCATTGAGGGTAAGAGTTTAAAAGGAAAAAAAAGACACTCTCACATAGTTTTGTTTAGTTTCTTTTTTTAAGTCCCACCACTCAATGTTTAGCTTTGGATCAGGATGCAGGATTGAAATTGGATGAGCTCCCCAGGGCCACAAGGGAACTGGCAGATGTATTTCTCTGAATGCAGACAATGGTAATATATTATAGCGGTTCTGACCCACCTGTGTGAGCTGGCTGGGGTAATGATTTCTTTCCCCTTAGTCATGTTTTTGTGAAAGAGTCTTCATCATACTGGAATTCTGTGCCCCTCAGTGTCAAAGTTTATTCAGCTTCTCTGAGGTTCAGTGGAGACTTTTTTTTTATTCAACTGCAAGGACTTGGATTACTGACAGAGCAAAGGCTCTTGGACAACAGAGGTCTTGCTGCTTTTCTGAGCAAGCTCAGTGCTGGCCTGTCAGGCTGATGACAATGACTGCACTGTTTCTGTGTTTCTCATTCGCAATGCCCCAACTTTCATGTTTGCCTTTGTGTGTATGTGTGCGTGTGTGTGTGTGTGTGTGTGAGTGTGTGCACGCGCGTGTGACATTGTTGTCCAGGCAGCAGTGTAGGGACCAATGGTTCCACTACAGATCTCCATTTATAATTGTGGAGCCCAGTCTTATAATTGTATCCTGAAAGATGGAACAATCCAATATGCAGCGGTCACATTTGGAAAGTGAAAAAATGCCCCTCTGTTGGGAAAGTCTCTTTGCTTCCACCTTGAACTATTTACATCCAGATAACTTCTCTTGAACTTCACACCAACAGATTATTTTTCTCTAAATCCAGTTTCTAAATCCTTTTTCTAAGACTGATGGTCATAGATTTATAGACTATTTCCACTTCTTCACAAAGCATTTGGCTTGTATAACAACCACTTATAGAAACACAGTTACTTATCTCTCCCCTATATTAACCACTTGAATCAGGTAACATCCTTTTAAAATCCTGGACTTATTTTCCAATACTGTGATGGAACTCTCAAAAATATAAGGATATCAATGGTTTCTGGATGCTTAAAGTGGGGAGTAGATACGAAGATTATGTGGGTGAAAGTAGAAATAAAGCAACACAGACCCCTTTTACCCTGTTAACAGAGTAACATTTTGGATTCAATACCAATAAAATTCAGTATTAATAAGATAATTAAAACTGAAAAGTCTTTATACATGGAGAAATCTGTCAGCTCTCCAAAGCCTCAGAAGTGGAGAAAATTGGCTCTACATCAAGCAGGTGACCAGAATATTCAGTGCAGATTTCAGCAGAGAGGAGGGCAGAAATATATTAAGATTCCGTGGGAACAGATGCATGGTACTCACAGGCGAAAGAAACTTCATTCAACAGAATTAATCAAATCTCCCTTGTGAGGATCTTCACATTCCACATTCCTGATTGAGCACGGAGAGGCTCCCAGCATCTGACTGTAGCTGAAAGCTTTCTCTACCTCCCTTCTTTGCTTTGGTGGCTCCCAGCGACCCTCGCAGTAGCTTGGCTGCTGCCCCAGGGCTAGAGCTGTGATCCGGGCTGAATAGCCACAGAAGAGTTGATTCTGCTTCTTACCCTGTGATCACACTCAGTTCTTTTTCTCTGCCCAGCACCACATTGTGCTTTGGACAAAAGTAAAAAGACTTCAAAAGCATTGCGTGATTGAAAACTAATGCTTACACACAATAGCTGTAAAAATATTTGGGGAATATACAAATACTGTATCCTGATCTCCTTGGAGCGAAAATCTTCTAACAACCTTCAAATATATTTTGCTTCAAAGTCATGCTAAAATGTTAACTTGCTGTACTCTTAATTCTCTAATGCAATGCTTTCATAATTCAGTGATATTAACAGGATACCACTCTATTTACTTTTTACATATATCTTTAGAGTCCCTGCATTACCAGAAGGTGAGATTTTAAAAACTAAAGAAACTAAAGGAAATTAAATTTGTATTAGAAAGGCATTTACATAAAGCTCAAACTAGTGAAGTTTCCCATTATTTTTTGGCTCATAGAACATTCTATAGCTAAAGCCATATTAATTTTACAAATACATTTTTAAAATTGTCAATGAAAGTTAATCTTGTTATAATGACTTTGATGTTTATGTACTACTTTTGGACCTAGTGGATTTTCTTGAAATATGTATCTCAACTAAAACATGCTAGCTCAATAAAATTTAGTTAGGAAAAGTTCCATTCTCCTGCAAGACTATTGTTATTGAAACTACTGAACAGTGCAAGTCTTAAGTGTAATACTCTGATGTCTTAACCAAAACAGTTACCACAGATAGACATTCTTCACAAGAAATATGTCACTGTTTTGATCTTTGTAGAATATTTCAGTTTTCAGATGTCAGGGAAATTTTAAAAAACTTTTAAAATCTTACACATGGCCTGGTGCAGGTAGTTTTATTATCTTTTTTTCTTATTTCCTGTATTTAGAGCAGCATTTTAATCTGCTGGGAACACTTTATTTTTTTCTAAATTACTTATTTCTCATTGGAAGTAGAAAAAAAATCACTCTCCTTAAATATCCTTGGAGCTTCACTGAAAGATCTTTTGACAAGCTAAGGACTAATTTCTAGGACCAGATGACACTATTTTGTCCTTATTGTTACATATATATATATATATATATATGCATATATATCTTCCTCAGACCTTTTATAAAATTTCAGTCAAAGCCTCATTACATTGCCCAGGCTGGCCTTGAACTTGTGATTATCCTGACTCAACCTCTCTCCTGTGTAGTTGGGATCACATGTATACAACCCCAGACCCATCTACTGATACACAATTATGAGAGATTTATACTAGCTCTTAAGACCAGCACTTACATCTTGCTGTTGTTGTTTTGTTTGTTTTTGTTGTTGTTATTGTTGTTGACTTGTGAGTTTTTAAATATTTTGTTTTCTTTCAGTCTGACTATGTAGTTTAAAATGGGCTTGAGCTTACTATGTAGCACAGACTGGTCTCAAACTCAGTGATCTGCCTGCCTGAGCCTCCCAAGTTCTGGAATTATAGCACAAGCATGCATCACCATGCCCAGCATTTGTTTTTATGATATTAAACTCAATCTAGCAGTTGTCTTCATTGCACTGGACTCAGAAAATGGTATCCCAAACTCTGGTGTCTTGGCATACTGAGTACTTTGAACTAATGGAAATTAAAGGGGCTTAGAGCAAGTTCTATCTCAAGTTTTTCTGCCTTTACCTTTTATGTTCCTCTCTCTTGTTGTCCAAGGCAAACCATTAAAAACTACAGTTCTTCTTCCCAAAAGTTCATAGAAATTGGACACTCTCTCCTTGAAAGCAAGTCATAAATTGTAGAAATATACTCCAACCTTCTGCCTTCCTATGTGTGAGATGGTCATGAAGAACTCCTCTGATCTACCTTGTCTGATGGTAACTTATAAGACCTTTGATCCTGAGGAATCCTGCCCCAGACCTGGAGGAAGAGATGCTACACAGAGAATCAAGAAGAGTCTGAACAGACTGACCTTGCTGGGTTTCCCCTCTCATCTATCACCATTACTTCACTTCTTTTTGTTTGTAAAAATAGAAAAGTTTTCCCTGGGCTGAGAGCTCCCATGTCACATGAATCTTTGATTCAATAAATCTGTTATCTTTTTCTCCTGTTAATCTGCCTTTTGTTACAATAGTGTCTGCTCTGACCCTTAGCATAGATGAGGAAAAATATCACATCTTTCCAATCTTATAACATTAGATCTGCAATAATTCATGAGCACAGTAATTGGCCTGGTAGAGGGGTCTACCCCATATTTCTCATTTGAAGTGCTGCATGTTACTCTGGATTATAACTACTCATATTTCCTTAGCACCCTGCTTTACACTTAAGTAAAATATTTCAAAAGAATTAATAAATCACTCAAACCACCAGATCTAGACATAACTTACCAGCCAGCATATGCATACATTCCATAATAAAAAGCCAATGGCAACCCCGTAATATTTGCATCTCTTCCAGAAAAGGCATCTTTAAAATGCTGTGTTTGCCCTGCAATTAGAATGCAAAAAGCTTAGAGTTTTCCTAAAAGACTGGTCATTATTCACTCTAACCATAAACATAAGAACCAGTACTGCTTTAGGCCTGTATTTCTTACTCTCCGCTCACTAACAGCTTTACATGTTAATCCTGTACCCACTATAGAGAAAAGGTTCCAAAAGTATACTGATCCCTGGGCATCTTATTTCACAGTTCTCTTCTAATAAAGTTATACCCAGGATGAAAATAGCATTTTAAAAACAGTCCCTCATTGGAGCATGCCTCTAGTTTGACCACAAAAGAAGCTGGTCATTTACAGATACGATCAAGTTGACTCTGTCCTGGGAAAGGCACAGTTTTCTTCTTGAAACATTATAGAGAAATTACACTGAATTCTAAACCAAGTTTTAATAATATTTGCATAAAATGTGGATTAAGAATTTTGTTCACATTGTTTTTTTCTTTATTTTGTGAATGGCAGTAGATCTTCTGTGTACATCTTTTGGATAGTTTAGACAGCAATTAGATCTACTCAGCCAATATTCAGACTGCATCAGAAAAAAGGTTTCTATGTCCCAAAGAAAACAGCAAGTGAGATTACCCAAATCAAAACTGACTTTGTTGTATAACTGGTCAACAAAAGAAGGGCAGGAGGTCACTGATGTACATGGTAGACACTGTCTTCCAAGTCCGATCTCAGCCGCTGCCTGCATTACCAAGCGCAGCGTTTACAGTGAGTACAGGAGCCCAAAACTGGACAATGTTGAGTTTTTCCTTCCAAGTAACTAATTTTCAAATACATATAGTTCATTATTTTAAATGATACAATGAATTAGAAATGCAATCTCTTTGTCCTTATACAAAGAAAACATAAATACTGGTCTTCAGATAAAACCATCTCTTGAGTATCCTTTCATCAAGATTCAGGCCTAAGGACCATTATTCCTCAGGGAGCAGCACTAAATAATCAATAAGGGATAAGGAAAAAATCTTTGTAAAGACTGAGTCATACGCATGGATCTTCAAAAATGCTACTCTGCGAGTAATACAAAGGAGAAGCACTTTGTATCTAAGCTTCAAGAATCTTTTGGCTGTATAACAAAAGGTCTCAGGAAGATGAAAGTCTAATGTTCAAAGGAAAGTTCAACACATATTTATAAGTGAATGCACAACATTATCAGGATCTGATTAGAGTAAAAATAGATGCACAATATAGATCAGTGAAGTCTTTCTCTTCCTGACATCTCAGATTAATGCAGAAAATATGCAATCATGTTATAAAGAAAATTACAGCTTCATTTCATTTTTTATTAAGAGAAAAAAAAACGACTAACAGTGTTCTCCAAAATATTAAATTTACTTTATATGTACCAGAATGCTCAGGGAACTTCTCTGTGGGGTGAGATCGGAGAAGAAGCCTGGTCACGCTAAGCATTGATCTCATAAGTAGTAATTAAAAGTCACTCCACTGTAACCTCCCAAGGATCTAATATCTACATCAAATCAAAATTTTTCATTTCAAGGAACTTAAAATACAGTGCTTACCATTTGGGCAAACAAACCCACCTCATACACATATATAAATCATCATGATCCAAATTTATTAAGGATTCCAACGCTGTCAACAATGTCTGACATTATATCAAAATTAGAAATAAAACTTTATCTCAGTTTCAGGGACTAGTATATCAATTTTTGGAATCTAAACTAGGACTAAAGAACAGCCAGTGACCCAGAGGTTCTACACTTTCCAAATACTGAAGAAGACCTTGAAAGAAGACTAAAGACTTAGCCCTAAAAAAGGAAGTACAAACAGAATAGATGATTCTTTATTCATTCCTGGTGAATAAAATGGAAGATAAGCAGACCAGCTCTCTGGAGGGCAAGGTGAATCAGAAGGGCAAACTCAAACCTTCCTTTCGGTGCAAGCCCTAATGTTCAAGATCTTCATTGTGTTTATTGCAGCTTGGCTGAGGTTGCTGGATCTCAAGAAAGCAGTTTGCCAGCAGGGCTGTGCGCTCTCCCACTAGGCTTATTAAATGGACAACAACATCTCCTTTTCCCAGCTAAAGAGCCACCGATCTTTCAGCGTTTGTTATTGTTTAACGCCTCGACCAACAGCGATGATTTTGCTGAACTTTGGCATTTTCTTTGCCTAGTTGTAATTTTTTTCCTGCAATGTCATTAAATTTCTCTATAAATTCCCTGTCTTCCAACAGACAAAATCAATGTAACATTAAATACTTAACATGCCACCTTATAAGTCACTTTACATTTCTTTCTTTGCTATCATTTCCTACTGGAGTGCCCATGGCATTATCAATCATCTTTCATTATTTTTTCAGAAATCTTTTTTCCTCTTTAAACTTGATTAATCCTATTGAACAATGTTAAAGTAAAAATAAAAGAACATATTTGTCTGTAGTGAAAGACTTTTTTCAAGAATGATCTTGGCAGAGTTTTTTTCCCCACTTCGAGTTTTCACTCCAAGCAATTTATACCAAGAGAATTTACTGATGCCTTATTCTGTTGGTTGACCTAGTCTTAATCCTCTTGCTGCCTCTCAACTGTAAATACCAACTCACTCTCGATGTAGCAGCTTTCAAATCAATTAGATGACGGTATGGAGGTTAAGTTCCACAAGCAGGGACTAATTAAGGATTCTGCTGGTACCAGCAAACGTTAGTGTTAGGAGAGACCAAAAGCAGATACGTATTTTAAAAAGCATTTACTTTTCAGTCCATACCTTTAATTAGTTGTATAACTCCAGGGACTATAATTATCAGAATTGCTGTGAGCTTGCAAAAGGTTAAGAAAATCTGAATCCGGGCGCTCCAGCTGACACTCACGCTATTTAGGACCATCACTAGAGCTGCAAACAAACAGATGAAGTTATAAAAGGCAAAGCCTCATGGGCACAAAGACATCTTAGGTTCCCAAAGCTAATGTGAAAAACAGCAGTGTTGGCACTGCCTGTAAGACTTTTAGAAATGCAGAATCTCAGGCACTGCCTCAGACCAAATGAATGCAAATCTACACTGCAACAAGATCTCCTGGTTATTTTTATGCACATTTGAGAAGTTGAGACAGTTACAATTTCTCTGTTCTTTGTGTATGTCAGTAGGAAAGGATATATACTGTGGGGCTCTAAGCGGCATATAAAAATATCTTCTAATCAGATGCTGCAGTCAACACAGAATGCAAATTCCTGAACTTGACTCTAGCTTCACATGTTAAGTCTTCCCAGCCTCAATGACAGCGCCCCCACCAGCATGGAGCATGCTCGGGAAGAAACAAGAAATGGGCAAATCAGCTGAAATCTCGTTCTTCACCCTCAGCATTAATTTAATCAGCATTTTTCTTTTTTGGGTCCCTTCTCTACTTTTCAATTAGCATGTGAAAAGTTGACTTCCAACTTACCCCACAAGCAGAAGCTTCCAAGGTATGCTCTGAGACATAAGAATTTTCTGGGTTCAAATACAAACTGGGCCCAGAACTAACAGAATTTCCCATGCTTAATGAAGCTGCCCACTGCCTCCCAAGAAGCAGTAACAATCTACTCTTCCCGCCTTGTGGAACATAAAAAGGTCAAGTGGAGAACAGGTTGCTCTTCTCTGAGTTGACAATATCCAGCTCTATGCCTGGCCCAGGCAGGCAACTAACACAGTTTTGTTTGAATATATGAACAAACTAGATCCTCGATTAGAAAATCTAAAGCACAGATGAACAGTGATTCTCTAAGGCCTTCTTCCTCTATCCTACAGAAACTACTGGAGGTATCTTAGAAAAGAATCTCAACTGTATGGTCTTTTCAAAACACTATGCTTAGTGTTCACAAGAGTGACAAAAATAACTATTTTATTTATTGATAGTTATTATTCATAAGCTTTATTTTGATAGAGATGCATTATCCCTAAATAACAAAAAATGTATAAAAATACATTTCAGGGGATAAAACCAGTCACAGAATTCTTATAATTTAAGTTATAATTGTAGGTTTCCCATCTGTAGAATAGTAGTGATCCTCATACTTTCCATTGTCTGATGTAATCACTAGCTCATTTCAGTATTTAACTATACTATGTTATCAATACATAATATATAATCATAGAAATTTTTACAATATAGACCCTTAAAGGAAGACGAACTAAGATATATCTTATTTAATGGCTTTATTTAGAGATAGTCAATTAAAATCATGATGTAGGGGCTGAGGGTTTAGCTCAGTGGCATAAGCGCCTGCCTTGCAAGCGCCATCGTGAGTTGGATCCCCAGTACAGATAAAATAAATAAATAAGTAAAATTTTAAAAAAATTTTTTTAAAAAATCATGATATAGTTAAATATTTATTACATGATACATGACTGGCCAATAGTGATGGATGATGGATAGGTATAAAGTAGACAGGATAGATAAACAGATAGATAGAAAAATAGAAAACGAGAAAAGCAGGAGATAAAGACAGAAGTAAAGGAACACACTTGAAGGGATAATTACCAAAACACTAACAGCAAGTTATCTATCATGATAAAATGCCAAATAATTTCCAATTTCTGATATTTATTTATTTTTCAGCAATATTTCAATAAATTTTATAATGAACATGTAGAGCTTTGGTGACAGTAGCTGACAGTACTGAATTGTATACTTCAAATTTGTTCAACAGTTCTCACCACAAAACAAAAAAAGGAGGTAATTAAGGAAAGTGATATTTGTATTAAATGACTTGCTATGATAAATGCTTCACAAAATGTATGTATATTAAATCCTAGCATTGTACACACTAACATCATACAATTTTATTTGTTAAATATATCTCAATAAAGCTAGAAATGTTTGAAAGAAAAAAGTCAAATTTCATTTTCAAAATATTTAAAGTGGGGAAGGAAACCAGTGACCACATAGAAAGTGAAATCAGGGGTAACTAAAGAATTTTTTAGAGAAGTCATAAAAATGATTGGCAAGGCCAAATCCCTGAACCAGCAACAGGGGAGGCCAAAGAGAAAGGGAAAATATTTTACATATTTCGAAGCTGAAAAGATGAAGACAAGTACATTGTTAATGGCAAAGTGCATTACTTTATCAGGAATGATAAAAATATGAACTTATTTTTCCCTCTTGGATAGAAATTTTAGTATACTAAAAAAAAAATTTAATGCAACCCTGTTCCCTTCATCATCCTGCGGTTCCTTTCTTTTTCTATGCAAATGACTGTGATAAATGAGTCATCATATGAAAATGATTATTTTTTAATTAAGGAGGCTCCACTTTGACATGAAAGTGGGAAGCGGGGAATGATCTCCTGGTGCCATCAGCCACAGAAGAGCACTGCTTTCTTTTAAGCAGACCTCTAAACTCCAAAACACTATCGCTGAAAGTCTTCCAATGGAAACTGGGCCTTGGGAGAAGCAGGGAGAAGAAAGAGACACAGGAAAAGATACAGGTAGACAGAAAGAAAGAGGGAGAAGGGGAAGGAAAGCAAACGGGGACAGATACCCTATTTTAGGAATATCCAAACATCTTTATATTTGCAAAGGGAAAAGAGGGTTTGTTATTTCACCAAGAGTATGTAATGCTTATTGAAACAGGGAAAAGTGATTATTTAGGATTTTCTTTCATGTTTTGTAAAGTTTTCTTAAACAAATGGAAGACAAAACAAACCAAACACCATGAATTGATAACTTTATCTTGCTTTCCTCTTCTACAACTGAAACAAAAATTCTGATTAAGACCAATTTTTCTCGAAGGGTTCTCAAAACCCTGCTTGATCTGAGCACTCAGACATTGAGCTCATTATTTGGCATGCCACATCCCAGCTGAGGTGCCCGCATGGCCCCAAAGGTACAGCTTAACAGGGCGCAGACAGCCCGCACTGAGGCTCGGCTCAGGCTCTCCAGAGGCTGGAACTGCTGCTGCGTCATGAGGCTGTACCACAGAGTTTAAGACTGTGTACACTGCTTATCCAACAATATTGAAAAGGGATTTGGGATTCACTAAATGCAAGAGCGTTTTGAGTTTCTGAAATAAACAGAAACCATGTCTTTTTGTACATACTATCTACTCGCTTTGTAATAATAAGAGATCTGAGCCAGTTCTCAGGCCTTAGTTTTTAACTTCCTTTGAGTGATTACTAATTTTACACATGAGGAAATAATTAAAACAGTATGGATTATTTTTCCTGCTTCAAAGTTTTACAGAAATGAAAATACAGGACCATATTGTTTTTATTTACTTATTTATGAGACAGTTCCCTAAGAACTGAAACTCAGCAATGAAAGCTATATCTATAAATCCTGGAGATAAGAAATAAATATTTGAAGGGAGCTGTATTTGAAGAGGATGTTTAGAGGAATGTTAAAGAGTGGTTCTCTGATTTAAAGACTGGCAAGCATTTCTCTCTGCACTGTCCATAATTCAGGTGTGCCTTTGGCTTTTGAAGAGAGAGAGATTAAAGAGTCCGGACATATTGGGTTTTCATTCAGGTTCAGATTCTTCCTGGCTTTTGACTTGTAGCTGCTTTATGCCAAATGGATAAAATATGTGGATCCTGTGGGTCTATGCTACATGGTGAGATAAAGTGCCTGATTCTGCTGCTTTTGGCAATAGCTGCCTGGGTTCCCTTTATCTCTTTCTTAGAACTCATTTCCTGGATGCATTAATTTCAGAAAGCATATATAGCAGTAAACACTTTTAAAAGCAGAAAGTCCATATTTGCAGTCCCACTATTGGGAATAAAAATGACAGCCATTAAATAAATATAAACTACTATTTATGGCAAACAGTGGGCAAAGACATTACATAGGTAATGTTATTCAATCCTCGTATCTCTGTAACATCACTGTTAGTCTCATTTTTGAGATAAACAGTGGAGACCCAAGATATTCCTTAACTTGCCTGTGTTTGAATAAACCGTAAGAGTGAAGATAAGATTGTAACCTAGATAGTTTAACTTCAGAGCACAAGTTTTGCAGTAAGTTCATAGGTGAAACAATGAGGAAATAGCTCAAAAAATATCTATACCCAGTTCTTTCAAACTCATGTCACTGGCTCTACCCCTCTCCAAAGGTTCATGTTTATCTTAGCTTGGATCTCAGGACACTTTGATTCCACATTTATTATCCTCCCAACAGACACGGCTGTTGTTCTGTAGCATCTGTATGTTTTAACACTGTGCAGAACTACCTAGGAATTTGTTGTGCTGGTGATTTAGTTATAGGAAAAAGGAGTAGTGTACCAGGCTTCAGAAAATTCAAACAAAAGCACTCCATGAGTATCTTTGAAATGCTAGTACAGAACCAGTTCTAGATCTTTCTTTTATAGCATTTAATTCTAGGAAAAGAGTTTGAAGGGGGAAAAAATGCAGTAACACATCTGTAGAACCCATCAATTGGTTTTCACAATGCAATACAAATTTTATTTTGTTTATTCCTCTCCCACTATACCTACTCGGTCTGAGATGTAGCATGCAGTTCATTTATATAAAATAATTTAGCAAAGGATTTAGAACTCACAGAAGCTCCTTAAATATGGACCTAAGACTACACCTCACATTTTAAGTGAAGCATTCTTATGGTAATGAGCTAGGAGAGTAGGGCGTGGCAAACAGGTTGAGGAAGTAGGCGGGTCTATTAGGGACAAGATCCCAGACGCATGCGCAGAACATGAGCTACAGCTCTACCGCCGCATCTCAAAAGGCCTGTGTAGAAGTTCTGCCGGTTTCCTCCAGATCCGGCCAGCAGGAAGCATAGGCGCCACAAGTATTTGGCTTGGTGGCTTTTCCTTAGGACGGTCCTGTGTTTCTCCAGGGTGTTCCTTTATCTGGCTTTTTCCTTTTACTCAGCCCAAGTTTGCTCTACAGAGCCACTTTCTTCCCCATTTTTCACTTTTACTTTCTCCAATAAAACTTGACACTGTTTTTATGTTTGTTTGTTTGTTTGTTTGTTTCTCATTTTGTTCAGTTCATTGTTCCAGACAAGAAGAATGGCTGAGCGATGGAGCCGCTTTTAGCAGCAGGCTGCGGGTAACAGTAACACCGCGCCATTCACCGGCACATACATACAGGGTCTAGGTTTAGGAAACCAGAACGAAAGACTAAATTTTTTCAGATCTCAAACATACTTCAGTGTTTAATTGAAGGTAGAATACCAGTCTCTCCTAAGATAAAGGAGTGACTGGGCTTTAGGACAGCAAAGAAATTTGAACACACAAAATTCTCCGGTAAAACTTCTTTATCAAAATACACAGAATCTCAGCCAAGCAAAAATATTTTATACTTACGAATTTGGTAAAAGTGAAGTAGAGTGCTTTTTTCTTTTTTTAATGAAGGTAAGTTAGCATTTAGTTAACTATCCTCCCCACTGCATTATCATCTCTCAAAGAGTAGGTTGTATTTCACAAAATTTTACTCTGTGATATAGCAAGATCCTTCAGGAGTGACCTTTTTCTACACTTAACTAGTGATTTTAAACTCCCTGATTCCCTCGAGAAACACGAGGAAGCAATTCATGCAATTAAACTCTATTTTCTACACCCCAGTAACCTTCCAACCCTACAGGCAGAAAACCGCCTATAGTCACTTTGAAAAATAAAGAATGTGAGGATTTTGCCCCTAGGTAAATTTCTCTTTCTCTGTCTTCATTTCCACCCCCTGTCACTCCATTAAAGCTAGATTCTCCTTAAAGACAGTTTGACTTTCCCAATTAGGCCATTGATATAAATCACTTCCCATTGAATTATAAAAAAATTCCCTTTTCATTTTAAATGACTCTGATTTTGGGGAACACAGTGCCTTTTCAGAATCTCAGCTTTGGAATATCAAAATGTATAAATTAATATTATAACTATTATAAGCTATAATATATTGGCACAAGTAGAAGGAAATGTTTAAGTTTATCCAAGACTTACTTGGGCTCTTTATGAACAAGTCCATCATCAATTGCTACAACACATTTTGCAAACATTTTTTTTTGTTGCTGTCCTTTCTCATAATTGCTTTAAACTTTTGAACAGTTTCCATTTAATCACCTAAAATATAAATTTTCCCTCTAAAAAGTTTAATGAAACTGGAAAATAATGTCACCTACTGTTATAAAAACAGAAATATCATGTCATTTAATTTCAAGTCTCAGACAAAATTTATAGATTTCAGGTTTACATAGGTACTTAAATACCTCTGATTAAGGCATTTAATCAATAACTTACATTATTAATTCCAGAGTTATCAATAATATCAATCAGTAATCTTATCAATTTTAATAGTATCTGACATGACTGTCAGTCATTCCAGGGGAAAAAATATAGTGAATATAAAAATGGCCACTGATTCAATCCTTTAGTTGGACATTATACTAATTGAGAATTTTCTATGCAAGGCCCTCTTGTAAAGGTCTTAAAAACCTGACATACACTGTCTCATCTTTCTGTAGTCATTCAAGATAAATTACCTGTTCATAGGCATTTTACTAATAAATAAATTTAGACTAAATGAGGTTATTTATTAGCCAAATAGCATATAAAACATAAGAAATCTAACTTTCAATCCCAGATTTTTTGCCTCCACTGAGTTATGACCCACAAAAACTCATGGCGTCAGATCTGAACATCTTATCAAACAAACTTTATTTCATTATGCCACTAATATCCCTGCTAGCTGAGGAAACTGAAGGTATACATTCCTCCAACTTTAACAAGTACATAACTATAGAATTTTCTTCTGCAGAAAAAATTCTTAGATGTATTTTTATAAAATCAATCAATAAGAAATCATTATTGAGCACAAATAACATGCTAGGAGGTATATGAGGAGCTGGAATGACTGCAAAGTGAAGGTCACTAGTTTCATTGAAATTCCAATATTTTCCCACAAGAACATAAATAGCTACCATTTGTGTTCTTTACAAATTAAAGATTACCCAAAACATTTTCTACATATAATCTCATTTAAAAATCAATTAATACTCTCAACTCCTTATAACACTGAAATGATTAACTGGGAATATAGTGGTACAGAATGGCTAAGTGACTTACTCTTACATCTCATGCCATTCCTATCTCTGGTATCTGTAAATGTGTGTTAAGAACAAGATGATTTAAGTAGGTGGTAGGTACATCATTATCTCTCTAGAAATTAGAAATGTCTACTTTGAGTAATTTTCTTTGTTTTTTTTCAGAGAATTCGCAGAATAAATGTATGTGCACATTTGATGGAAAAAGTAGAAAATCTAGGATGAATTTAAATAAGTTCAAAAATATATGTAACCACCACCAGAGATATGTTATACATAATACCTAACTTTTTTCTACAACATAACAATTCACCTCTCTACTGTCAAAAAGTATATTTTTTATTGTTCTATTGAAACATTTTAGAACAATATACTAACCATTTTTCTATGATTATACAATTCAGTTATTCTTGTGTAGCTTTCTGTTTCTGAGTTGTTAATTAAATAAGAGCCTATGGGCTCTTAAACAATGATTTGATTGGCATATAGAATTGTTATCCTTTCTCATGACCCTGTGGAATTTTTTAGGAAGTTAGAATGAGGTTTGGCTTCATAGCCTATATAATTGTGTTCATGTTCCACTTTTCTCTTGCCACTTTGTAACCCATGAAAAAAATTTCCTAGTTGACAAATGTTATTAGTTATCAGATCTTAAAAGACAATTCTTATCATGGCCAAAGGAGATAGCAAAAACTGTAACAGAGTGACAGTACTAACAGTATAAATTGTATGAACATGACATACAAACCTAACACATCACTGAAGTTCTATGACCACACACAAGATATAACTCAACATATCACTGAGACAGATAATTTTCAATTTAGAAAAGTCACAAAATAATTAAGTTTTCACTCTAATTAATCTCTTTTCATATATAATCTACTTAATATTTTACCAACAAAGTGCTTTTTGTGTATTTTTAAAGATTGGCCATCAGGTCTATTGACCTCATGTAAAGCTGGTATGTGGTAAAATACCAGTGGCTGTATAAAATCTGTGTTTTTTCTATATTTCCCAAAACAAATTTAGAATTCTAAGGAAAAGGAACCTCATTGGTGACTGATTCCACCATGCAAAAACTCTAAAGGAACGTGTTGTCCAATAACTATTGCATTACTTCCCTTTCTTTTACGCTTGTGCCCATAATACTCACTTATGCCCACAGCTGTGATGAGCTTGACTGCAAGTTCAGGAATTTCACACGGCATAAAAAATGGCTCTAGCACATAACGTCCAAATGCCAGGGATATCACAGCAGTAGCTGCAGGGCTAAAAGAAAGAAAGAAAGAAAAAAGAAAAGAAAAGAGAAAAGAAAAATTACAGGAAAATTTGTATTTTTACTAAAATTTTACTATCATGAGGTATTACTACTTAGCACATGGAAGGTGTGCAGTAGTAATGTCTATAATTTAAAAATTCCATATTTAATTAGGCTGCTATAGGTATTCCAAAGGAAATATTGTCTATGACGTTGTTGACTAGTTGTTTAATATCCACGGAAAGAAGTCTGAGAACTACCAAGCTGACCCCGCCGCTCTCTTAATATTTGGCTTTTTAACTCCTTAAATTTTGCATTCATTAAATGAGATCCTGACACCCATAGACCTTACCAGAAGCAGTCTTCTTTCTTGGTAAGTTAATAACTAAGCTCCAGCCACAGTACAGATTTGTTTATGGTACAGATCTCATGGAGTATGCATGGTGAAGAGAAGGAACACGAAACTCAATCTAAAAGGTTAGTAACAATAAGTGTTCCTTGCCAGTACATGCTTGTTCTTCATCCCCTAAAAATATTTAGATGCAAGTATCTTATACAGTTAAGAAGTGCATAGGAAAATCAGTTCAGATGTGCAGCAACACAGGCAATAAACCATTCTACTCTAATTCTTCACATACTTCTATTAGAAAATTTCACCTTTCTTCATATATATATATATATATATATATGCTTTCCATTCATACTAAAGTGCATACACTTGTCTCCTTTCTGATGCTTGGTTTTTCTTCAGCTGATGACCTAGCCCTCATATCTGATCCCTAGATTATCAGAAACCCAACCACCATTATGTGTTTCCAACTTTGGCCTCCTGGTACCAGAGAGCACCTTTATTGTTAGAGGTCTTTTTCTCTCTCTTCCAAATGAGGCTACATTTTCTGTGCTCCATCATTTATAAAAATTTTCTATAGATAAATTAAAATCTAGCTATGTCATTTACCATTTTCAAACTATGCTCTGGATGTGTTAGTATCCCTAACTTTGCATTCAAAATTCCATCTGGTCTATGTCTTCAGTGGCTTGCTCCCACTAGAATAATCAGAATCCTGTGACTTCAACTCAATATTTTTAATTCTTTAGTTCTCAGTTCAATCTCCTTTTGTCCAGAAATAGTTCTCCAACACTTTGACTGGGTCACATCTCCCAGAGTATTGTGTTACAGTGCCAGCATTTAGTGTCTTCTAAGAAGTAGAAACTCAATACATATTGAATGTATGGTGAACAGGTGAATTCAATTTAATGATCTCTGTTATGTACTATCGGAATTTTCTCTCCTTGAATGTGCTTTACAGAGTATACCCAGCAACAGTGATTTAATCTGAAGGTATAACTTTAGTGGAAATATTTAGGTACTATTGGTATAAGTAACAGAAGGGAAACATTAAAATACTTAGGTCTCTTGTCTCTCTTCAAGTATCTGAAAGATTAACCCAGCATATGAGTTCAGCTAAAAGATTCTACAATTCTTCTAGGGAGTTTCTTCTGATAATACACGTCATAAAAAAGTTCTTTCAAAATTAAAATAATGAGTTAGCAACTCTTGGAGAGAAAGAGTTGAGATTCATGCAAGTTCAGATCTCTTCACCTTGCTCCTCACTATTTGATAGCAGTTTGTGGAATGAATAAATTAATGAGCACTATATCTGTGTTTGCAATAGTAAATGGAATGGTTATGTTTATACTAATGCCAAGCAATTAGTCAAGGATAAAAATACATGAATGAAGACAGATGCAAGTCCAGCTCTACCCAACACCACAGTGCAGCAGTATGACAGACCAACAGTTTAATTACCAAAATTAGTGCATTTATTTAAATGCTGACTATGTCCCATTCAAAATAGTATAAAGTGTCTATCATTTATTAAAAAAGAATTTATATTCAGAATACATAAGGCACTAGTGTAAAGGTTATAAAAAATGTAGGCTCTGATCTTATGTCATTCAAATGCTTGCAGTTTGAATAGGAAAACTGAACACAGACACCTAGAATATTAAATAAAAATACAGACCGTCAAGTTCAATGTCAAGTGAGAAGCAGAGACCATATTTTTCAAAAGAATTAAAGATGAAAGAAAGGTTAAAAGCTAAAATAAACAAGTAATTAACTAAAAAGGATAAGATTTATATTGACCTTTGGAGCATGTCTAAGATTCACGTAATGAAAAAAGAACAAAAGATACATCCCATATAGGGAAAACTTAGAAAAAATACTCCTTTGTCATTATTTCATTATAATTAGTTCTAAGGAACTCAGAATTGTTTAAAATGAGAATAGAGTTAACAGTGAAACATATTCTATTCTCAAGTGCCTTGTGGAAAAGGAACTCAACGCTGTAAAAATCATTAGTGTTAATGGATATTAATTTGCTCTGCATTTATCACATTCTGTGAATGACAGAATAAAAGCTCACCCAAGTTCTCAGCTATGCACGTCTGATAAGCTCACAATCAGAGCAAGTTTCCCCAGTTATTTGGATTATATACTGTAACTAAAAAGTGCAAGTCACAAACCAGGAACTAGCCCTAAAGGACTGTGCTATTCTTAGACTACTCATGTGACATCATAAATTCGCCACAAAATTGAAAGAAAATTGCTATTCAGAGTGACTTAGCACTATCCATTGCCAAGAAGATTAGGAAGTGGAACATTTTACAACAATAAAATCAAAAGATTTTCACAACTCTCTTTTCCTGATTCAACCTGAGGAAGTGAGTCATTTATGGTATGTAAACTTGATTTTTTTGATAAGAGTAGACTTGATGACATATCAGGTTGTTAGACACAGACATGCCTTAGTCACGAAAATGGGGTAAAGTTAAATGACTTAACGACATACTCTTCGCTAAGAGAAAATTCTAATTGTTAGTATAGTTACTTGTGTCTAGTTAATCAACACATATAATTTATCAAGGTAATTTTCATGCTTCATATTCTAGAAAAGTTCAAAAAGAAATGTTTAATGTACATTCAATAAAAAAATGTTTATGAATTTAGGTAAACATGTTTCTTAGAAATACAAAAGAGAATAATTTAGTATTAAAGAAAAGCAGTACTCTAAAAGTTTAGCATTGTTGGTGCAGAGTTGCCAATAATAAAAACTGCACTAAGAATTTTAATCTAGAAAAGCATTGTATTGCAGATTTTATGTCCTGAAGTACACATGTTTACAAGAAAGTCGCTTGACATGCACATTTCTAATTAGCTAAAAATAATCAATTTCAGAAGAATAATGAGATTAAGTTTTCCCATGTTCTTACCGTATTATAAGCAGTTCCACCCAGACTCGTACGAAGGCTAGTAATGGCCCAAAGACTTCTAGGATATATGTGTAGTGACCACCAGATTTCTTTATGCTTGTTCCCAATTCAGCATAGGACAAGGCTCCTGTGAAATAGTTATGATAAAAAGGTACACATTTAATGTACTATCAAGCAATTGTATTGCTTTGGCTAAATAATATTTATGTTGCATGAAATATAACAACTTTCTCTTATATGAATAGCATCCTTATTTCAAAACAACTGACATCTATTGTTGAGACCCGTAAGATGCTCTCATGATTTCCTCACATCTGAATCCTACTTCATTCTACTTGAACAATGTCATTTTATTTGAAATGGTAAACACAAAATTCTACACTATTCAATGTTTCAGAGTTTTGAGTTAGAAACCAAGAAGCAAAGGGAAAAAGAGAAAATGTATACCAGTAATACTGACCTGTTTTTGAAGAACACAAACTCATATCAAGACAAATAATTATCCCACAGTGAACTTACTGTGTTAAGAACTTTTAAAACATACATTTCTCTGGCAAATCAAAGTAAGTTCAGAAATGTATGGACTATATGACATTAAAGACTTCATTTAGTTTGCAGGATACTTTTCATCAGCAAAATGAATTCTAGTATGTTATCATGTTTCTAAAAAGGGTACAAGGGATCCTCTGTTTTTTGAAAAGAAGATGCTATAATGCATATTAGGTATAAAACTACATTTTTAACATGTAGCATTGTACTTCCTATGGAATTTGGCAAGCTATGTAACCTTCCAAAACCTATAAAATAAAAATTTTAATTTTTCTCTTACAAAGGAGTTGTGGGTATGAGTGACAATCACTGCCAAAGCCAGTACTGGCCCAACACATAGCAAGCATCACATGAAATATAGCTATACTTATTAATCTGAGTAATTAATAATCAAGAAAATGAACAATAAACTGAAGATCATGTAAAGAGTTCTGTACTGTTAAACGCTCAGATGTAACCCACAACTGTTTCCCAAGCTACTTAAGAGGCTGTGTATGGAAAGTTACTATTAATCAGTAATATTTCATACAGAATTGTTCAACATAAGTGTAATTTAGATACACAGGGAAATCTTAAAAACACTTATCTGATTCCTGAGGTTAGTATTATATATGAGCTACCTAGATTTTTCATTTTAGAAAATTCAAAGGAAAAACACTCTAAAACTACACTACAGATTGGCCAAAACTCTCCAAAACAGGAATAAAAAGGTTTATAATGTTAAAATTCCTGCATAGAAGTCTAAAGTAACTAGTGTGCATATAAATATAAGGGACCAGTGGTATATTTCTTCTATTTATAACTAATTACACTTAGTTGCAACTCATCCTTTGTTGGGAAACAGTCTCCATGTTGGTAGGCTGTCCAGAAAATAATCCAATATAAAATGCTTTTGGAAACAGTTTTAAATACCTCAGAATTTATTGTCAGACAATCAGTAACAAACCTCAGTATGGTCTGCAGAAGCCTCAGAATTGAATTCTGGGGAATGAGATTTTCATTTAAGGGTCTCAAGCTCTATAACCATTTTACACAGATGAAAAAGTTCAAAACAGGATCTAAAACTCCATGTATTGACCCAGGCTTTTTAAAGAAGGTCATAAATCAAATATGCTCCTTCACTTACAGAAGCATTACATTTCAAAAACACCATCATAAATTGAAGATATTACTAGCCACTTATGTATCTAAATTGCAGAATATCATAATATACCTAGCCTACCTTAAACAAGCTAGAACACTTACATTGGCCTACAATTAGGCAAAATCATCTAATATTAAGTGTATTTCATAGTAAAGTGTTGAATATTTTATGTTGTATATTGAATAAGTTATTATTATTACTATTACTATTCACCACTGTAAAGTAAAAAAAAAGTCTTAGGTCAAACCACTGCAAGTCAGAGACCATCTTGTATATAGATTCTTGACTCTTAGACCCATATTTCCAGAGCTTTAACAAAAAAAGTTTATCTTCTTATAGTTTGTTCTTCTTTCTGTCAGGGTTAGGGTTAGGGATTAGGGATTAGCATTAGGGTTAGGGTTAGGGTTAGTGTTAGGGTTAGGGTTAGGGTTAGTGTTAGGGTTAGGGTTAAGGTTAGGGTTAGGGTTATTGTTAGGGTTAGGGTTAGGGTTATGGTTAGGGTTTGGAAGCTGCTCATCTTTAGGTTGCACAGTGTCAGGTAACTCTATCTCTTTTAACATAATTACAAACAATTTCACAAGCATAAGGTTAAAAACATATCTGCATCCTCTGTCTGGCTGTCTCGTATTGGATTGGCATGCACACTTCATTATAAGTAGTTAAAAAACCCTAAGGGAAAGCCAGGTGTTGGAGCCTGAAATTTTTCCACCATGGTTAAGTTTATCCTGTACATCAGAAGTATGATAACATATATTTTAACTTTGCATCTTTGAAAACCCATGCATGTTAGAAATATCATTATATAGAATTTACCTTGCAGTTAGCAACAATTTTTGTCATACCTATGTACGAAAGTTTGTACATATTTACTTAGTTTTTCTTCTTAAGGCAAAACTTAGACTCCTTTAAGGGGTTATACAGTGATGGTGTAACTGAACTGACAGGAATTAAAGGATGTCCACTGGGCATGTGTTTCTACACCTGTAACCCAGCGTTTGAGAGGCTACATAGAGATTGCCTTTAGTTTGTGGCCCTCTAAATGAGATAGCAAGACCCTATCACAAAAAAAAAACACACAACAGATTTAAAGTACAACTTTACAGCTCTTCTCATACATTTAAGAAATGGTGACCATGAATAGGCTTATTGTCCAATATGTCCATGAATAGGCTTATTGTCCAATATGTAAGTGGAGCTCATTTAGATAATAACAAAATGTTTGCTTAATAAAAGCCAATTGATGTAGATTAAGTTTTAAATGGCAAGACCAAATTTAAAGAGAAGCCAAATTATCTCTAAGGTCCAGATGTACACTGTATAAAGGAGACCACCTATCAGTTACTTTGAATGTCATAAGCCTATGTCATTTTAATTTTAGAAACAATTTCAAAGCTTAGATGCTCAACATATCTTGTCTTCAAATGTATCTCTAGTTCCAGATATATATAGGCTGTATCATAAATAAAGTAATAACAGCTATTAATTTAACTAATCATTAACTGATGATTTTACAAGCCAACACTTAAATCCTCTTTAAGTCTTAAAGCTCAGTTAAAGAAACCAAAAGCCTAACAGTGGAACACATGAGAAATTGTCTTAATAGAATATAGATCATTTGACTTTTAGTCTAGCTTTGTAAATCTAACCAGGAACATCTCTTAATTTAAAAACCTTATTGTTTTAGCTATAAAAATGTCAATCTTTTAATTATAAGTAACTCAAGTACATTATAATAATTTGTTTAGTAATGGTTGGGATGTGGTACTACAAGACTGGGAAATACTGAACAATGTACACACTCTAAAAGTAGAACTATAAACAACTATATTCTACTTAAATGTCACTCTAATAATAGATGAGTGTTAAAAGATAACAAATTAGGTAAAAGTTTCAGTCATTTAATATTTTGTGATTAAAAGTTACTTGATATATATATATATAAATGGACTAAAAAGTCATTTTCAATAAAATGGAGATTTAAATGCATTTCAGAGATAATAGCAAAACCTAGTGGATCTCATATAATAATGTCACCATGATTGTCAAGCTACAGTGATATGTTGCCCTTGACCTCAAATTTTCTCTGTAAAACTTTATAATTGTTATCTGTTAACATTCTATAGGAATTAGATTTCTAAGATGACCGTGACTGGTTAAAAAAAAAAAAATCACAGTTCTCTGGTCATAATTTATATTTCAAGGTGTTTTACATCCAGAGAAGATAGCTAAACCTACTACTGCAATACTTGGGTAACTAATTTTCTGGGCATTTAACAACTCAAGTTTGAAGACCAAAGCTTAAAAAATGAGACTGGGCCAAAAAGAATAAACCAATATTTTGGCCCAGGCTTACCAGAGTCAACAAGGACTGAGCACATAAGAGAAACTTCTCTACAAAATCCCACAGCTGGGCCGGAGATTTAGCTCAGTGGCAAGCACAAGGTCGTGAGTTCAATCCCCAGTACCCCCCTCCCAAATCTCACAACTTCAGTGAGTCACCCAATCTCTTCGGCAGGAAGATTGTTGGGTCTCTGAGAAAAACCAGTGTACACTCTCACAAAAGAGAGAAATATCTCCCAGGCTTCCACAGGAAGCCACATGGTCAAGCATGACTGTGACCCATCCCAACAAAGACAGGGACAGAGGAGCTAAGAGGCTCTGTGCATGGTTCCAAAAGTAACCGCTGGAGAGCCCTAACTGACCTTGATATGCGCAACATAAGATTAATTTTGATTAACCCAGGTCTCACTTTAACTTGGCCTTAAATGCCCAACAGAAATGTACAACCAAAGATAAATAAAATTAATAGTGATACAGGCTAGACATAGTAAAGGGGCTCAAATTGCCACACTGACCCCTGCTGACGCCTCCGGCTACACCTACAGCTACCACTATTATGGTTCAACGAGACTGAAAAGCCACAGTATCTGCTATGGAAGCTGAAGAAGGGTCTTTGAATTCCTTAGCTAAAATTGCCCTTCAAAACCTCAGACCTCTCCACCTTCTTACGGGTATAACTAGAGAGATCTGTGCACTAATAAATAAAACATCTTTAGATCAATAATTCATATCAAGAGACAAAAGATCTTGAAACAGTAAAATAAATACCAGATGTATAGATAACCTCCATAAACAGGCAGGCCTAGGGCCCTAGTCAGTTGCTTAAAACCAGTGTCTAACCTCGGCTCCTTCCCCAGTTTGTCTGTTCATTGTGGTTCTCATGGTGGGGCCATGCATCCTTAATCTCTTGGTAAAACATGTTTCCTCTTGCCTGGAGGCTGTCAGACTCCAACTGGACACACAGATGAAGCCAGTGATAAACGTGGTGGACTCCTCGTACTGGATCCACTAGATCAGTCCTCTAAAGAAAGCCCATCCTTGCTAAACCCCAACATGACTTCTTTCCCAGGTCTCCTAGATTTGCCTCCAGGAGGAAGTCTGGACTGCTGTCTCCATCAACCTCTTTCAACATGAAGCAGCTATATTCAGTCTTTGTTCTCCTTCATGGCAGTTAAGGATTCTTCTCCAGAGAGATGAAATGTAGAAAATAGTTTTATTTAGTTAGCCAGCCAGCCAGTGCAAGGGCCTGAGATAGATTGGAGTGACCAGCCAGACCTGCTGGTTAAAACCAAAAGAAGATAGTGAACTTTAGCTTTGAACAAAGAATGAATTTCCTCAGGCAGCGTGGAATGCAGCCCACTACCCACTGAAAGGATATGGAATCCCTCCCTACTCAGATCCTGAAGCCAAGAGCAGCCTCTCCCCACTAAGATCCTGCATTATGAGGAAATCATAATGCAAACAAGTTCCTTCTGAGATCCCAGTTTCCTACAAACCCTACATGTTGAGGAACTGAGTTGAAAAATCCCAGTTGGTCACTTTAAATCCACGGAGCCACCTGTGATAGGTGATCACTAATGTTTAAGCAATTCCTGTGCACAGTTTGCCCATACTTAATTCTCAATTGAGAGGCCACACAACTACCCAAATGGGACCCTCTCCTGGAAATCCAGGAGCTATTCTCCTTCTCCTTATTTCCAATAAAAACTCTAAGAAAAAAAAAGGTACTAGTAATTTAAATGAAAAATGGAATGCACATTAGTTGATAAGATGATTAATATCTGAACATATTCTCTTTAACTAGTACTCAAAAAGCATTAACTCTGCATAATTTAAGTGACACTCCTTTTAGCTCTTCTTTTTTTAGCTTCCACATAAGATAATATACTTATGAATAAGTATATTTTCACCATACACATCACTTTAGTTCAGTACTCAGAGTATTTTATTACATCTGAGATAATGTGTACATTTTATTTTATTAGATCTTTAATTGTGTGCGAAAATTGAGTCACATAGAGCTACATCAACATAAGTACACAAAGTCCAAGAAACTCATTGTAGTCTTTCTGACTACATGTTTTTTTTCTTTATATACCAAGTGCTATAGAAGATTAAAGGCTGAGGGTACACAATGTCACTGAAGAAGAGCAACAATTACATTTGTCTTTGTCAAAAAGCCAGAAGCATTTTGATATTAGTAGTACCTGAGGGTTCTATCAGAGTTTTCCAAAAGGATAGTGCTCTGAAGTATTCTCCAAAGACAGAGCAACACTGGAAGAACAATGACACACCAGTGTTACTAAACATCTTATGAAGTACAAGCTATTTACATAAATAATAACACAAACTCCTCCTGCCTCAGCCTCCTAAGTGCTAGGTTTATAGGCATGCACCAACATACTTGGCTACAAACTCTTCTTAAAAAACCTAAAAATAAGGGTCTGGAGATTTAACTCAGCAGTGTAAGCACCTCCCTGACAAGTGTAAAGTCCTAAGTTCGACCCCCAGTACAAAAAAAAAAAAAACTAAAAATAATTCCTCTATAGATCTTTCTCTACTGAAACTCCATTGCAACAAGTTTTATTTAAAGAAGAAGAGAGAAAGAAAGTATGAAAGAAAGAAAGAAATTTAAGCTCTCTAGATGTTTCCCCAACCAATGAGTTAAAACATGGTGACACAGGAAGAAAGAATGGGCTGGGGCTGCAGACTTAGGACAACCTGTTAGAAACTTCAGAGGTCCTATCTTTTGGAATCAAAGCACACACTTAGTTTTACTAAGATAGTAAAACTATCTTAGACATTTACTCCATAGAATAAATCAAATTTGAAAAAAAAATTTTTTGGACAATTCACTAGTTTATGTCACCTTTAGAATTAACTCAGGTAGCTTTCTAGGAATTTACCCACCGATGAGAGGGCATTTGCTTTTCACTACTAATTCTCGAATCAATAGAAGAGATGCACATTTTGAAGAAAACATTATGATCATACTTCTTCTACTAATTCTTTTCTGATTCACTCAGTGAACAATTGGACAAGTTATGTTTCCCTGGAGACCAAGTGAAATAAAGATGAAAAAAACAGATCTGGGCAAGTATTAAAAAAAAAAAAAAACACTTAACTGCAGCTTTAAAACACATGTTGCAAAAGTTTATAGGTCTCAGGAAAAAAAGATACACACAAAAGCTTGATATATGCTTGGGCCATTGCAATATTCCCACTTATGTTTAAGATGGAGTTATGTCCATGATATGTCCCTCCAGGTGAAGGGCTTTTAAAAGACTGTTAGGAACTGACAAGTTTAAGAAATTACAAAAGATCAGGCTGCCACCGTTTGTGTTGCAAATGAAAAGTCAGAGAAACTTCTGCTGAGTTCTCAGCTCCACACCTAAATAGGCCACACCAGTTTCACTTCACAGGTGTCTCACCCAGCGAACCAGCTGCCAGAATGCCCCAAACACCGGTAACGAAACACCACTGCCCAGGGGAGAAAGTTGAGCACACATTTTCTCAGCCATCAAAGTTAGCCTTTGCTCTGATCACCACAGGGAAAAGTGCAGCAAAGAGCCCGTTAGCGAGGAAAAGACAGGAGAGCCCGCAGGAAGAAGCAAGCGCTGAGATCAGCAGGCACTGCGTTCCGGAGTTCGCATACCTAAACGCAACTTTCCTGTCATCTTTGCCACTCATCCACTGCTCAAAAGTTTACCCTTTGCTTTCCCAGAAAACAAACTTCCCAGCCTCCCTGCCACCCTGGCAACCCCTGAGGAGAGCTGTACTCACCGAACAGTGACAGGATCCCACAGGCGGTCCAGACGGTCAGGGACATGCCCACGCTGCCAGTGTTCTGCAGCACACCCTTCGGGGAGATGAAGATCCCTGCTCCAATGATGGTGCCGATGATGATGGAGATGCCCCTCAGCAGCGTGATCTTCTTCTTCAGCACCACTCTCTCCTGCCCCGCCGCCGCCGCCGGAGGCTCCTTGCCACCCCTGGCAGGCAGCCTCCCATGGGCACTTCCCTGCAGGTAGCCTCCCTTGGAGATGGTGGCCACCACGGGCTTTCTGACCATGGTTCTGACACACGGGGCAGGGGGGAATAAAACAGCGAGGAAAAGAAAAAAAAAAAAACAATAACAAAACTTTCAACTTGAGTGTCACTTTGGTGTGACTGATCGTCTCTTCCTCTTTGCCTTCAGGGTCTCTCTCGGCGCTACTGTGTTCACAGGTAAAAACTCAAAGGTGTATTTTAGCCTCCCCAGCTCTAATTACTCCTCAGAAACACCTGTGCATGCTTGGTGCGCTGGGTTCCCACCTCCCGGTCCTGTCCCCGTGGCTGCGGCAGCGGCTGCTGCCCTATCATCACAAACCAGCTCAGCTTCCTCATGGGCTTGTATTTAACCTCCTGCCTGTCACACCAACTTACTCCAGCTCCATGATGATGCAAATTCTCCAGGTTTGCATCAGCCACATGAGAGGGCTCTAGCATTACTCAGCTGTTTTTTTTTTTTTTGTTTTTTTTTTAACAGTAGCAGCATGTTGCACAACTGACCTCAGCTTTTCTGAGAACAAAGCAGCACACACTTAAAAGGGATCTTAACCAATCCAGAAGAGGGAAACTCACAACACACTTCCTAGAGATTTAAAGCAAACTCCCAGCGAGGGTCAAAAGCTCCCCAACTGCAAAGAAAATCAAAAGTGAAACAGGAAATGATTACTTCTTTTTAAGGAGTTACTTTTTGCTTTAACTTACGTATAAGAATGTTTTATGCACAACAGTTTTGACAAGAGAAACCAACTCAAAGCTGGGGTATTTATAACAACAAAATTTACATTTTGTGGTTTGTATCATACTTAATTTTACTTTTTTTTTGTTTGAGTTTCCTAGCAACACAGTCAAAGCTAAGATTCATAAAGCCAAAAAGATTTTACATTCCAGGGCTGCTGCTACACATGTAATAACTAAGTCTTATTAAACTCTAAAAGATAAAATTATTTCTTATGACCCATAGTCGTCTGGTATTTAAAATCAACTAAGTGTGACAAATTTAAAAGTCATAAAGACTCCAGAAAATAGTCATTTTCTGATTTTCAGCTGCACAAGATGGTTTCCTGAATTAAGCAGAAGATACATATTCCTCTCCAGCATGTTCTTCCACATACCACCAAAAGTTCTAATTTCAAAATGAAGAATAATTATAATTACACACAATTGTAATTATAATTGTAATTATAATTGTAATTGTAATTGTTGTTTTGGACAAACATATTTGGTCCAAAAGCTTAAAAAGGAATACACCGAAAAGTAGTTATAGAAAGTAATATTATGCATCTTTTTTTCTGCATTCATGAGCTATTGTTATGATTATAAATTTGCCATGCACTAAAATTAGTGGCATTAAGTTACAGTTGAATAGGATCAAGACATTCTGAAGTGTTATTGCACAACAGAGTGATCACAAATAACAATAACGTATTATACACTTCAAAAAGCTAAAAGAAAGGATTTTGGAATTCGTCACTGAGAAGAAATGTTACGTTTTTGAGAAGGTAAGACATGTTTAACCTGATTCAAACATTACCTGCTACTGCACTGAAAGAGCCCATGTCCTGAGAGGTCACATAGCACCCCATTAATATGAACAATTTTATGTTGCTATGTATCGATTAAAAACAGACTTGTAAAAAGATTATAAAAAATAAAAAGAAAATGTGACCAAAATATAAGCTAAAATTAAATTATTTACTTTGCAATAACCAAAAGGGTAAAACACTTTCGGACTTCTTTTTTTTTTTCTCCAAATTATCTAAAAATCAAGTGCTAGAAGAAAAAGAAATCTTAGTATCATTTTTGGCTGTGTTTGTACATGGTTTTGAATTTAATGAGGACAGTTGGCTGTTCTCATAACCCGGAAGCTCCATTTATACACACCATTAAATATGCTTCTGAGCTTCTGAACAAAAACAACAAAAACCTGTGTGAGAGGAAGGCCAGGACAGGAGTGGGAATGGACAAAGGGGATGTCCAGTTGACTGAAGAAAGAGCAAGCCATTAGAAAAGTATCATAGAAAGTGTTAGTTTTCCATGAGGTTAGCATCTCAGCAAATTACACCACATCAGTGTTTAACCATCCAAATACCCAAAGCTAGGTAATTTTCTTTTCACGTTATCTACCTAAATTCTACTTACTTTGAATTTACCAAGTTGGAGCATTTATAAAACCAAAGTTAATAATTTTCTCAGGAGTTACAGCTTTCAAAAAAATGAAAATGGGAAGTTTTCCTCAATTCTTTGGACTTCCTAAAAACATAAAAGAAGCAAAATAAAGACTGTCCTCCTGCTCCCTACACGCCCTGCCACTCACACAATTCTCCAGGCAAGGGAGAGGAAAGGCTTTTGTTTCCCCAAAAGAGTAATGTATTGGCTCTGAAAAAATACGAGTTAAAAGTAGACTCCCTACATTTCCCAGCAAGCAACTTTCTGTATCTTTCTACACAGTGGCATACTTCTATTTTAAATTTTATTATAAATGACTTAGACTAATAAGTTTAGAATAAGACCCCATTCAGACATGAAGTCAGCTAAATTCTAAAGAAGGAAAAATGTTCCTTCAACATTAACTAACATTCTCTTCCTTTGCAGTATTTACAAAAATATTTGGGAAGAAAAAATTTCACGTTAGACTAATGATCAAAAAGATTATACTGTTAGGTAAGGGTCACACTCAAAAGGTCTTCAAACCCACACAATACTAAGACACAAATCTATCTCTTCTAGTCACATAGAAATTTTCAAAAAATGCAGATTACAATGAAGACATTGGGTTACCTTTAATGTTAACAATCACAATCACTTGGGGCCTGGGATTTAGCTCAGTGGCTTAAGTGCCTGCCTGGCAAGCAGGAGGTCATGAGTTCAATCCCAGGTACCAAAAACAAACAAAACAAAACAAAACAAAAAAACAATCACAATCACCAGTCTTAAACTTATAAATTAAATAACTAGATAGTCTTCAAATATGCATGTCATAAAAGTGAATTCAAAACAAGTGAATTTATATTTCTCCTGCTTTTGGACAGTGTAAATATTTCAGTCAAATTAAAGAGATTGTTCCTCAATATTTATTTAGGGCTTACTACACAAGGAATAGTTCCAATGTCCCCAATGCATCTCAAGTATGAAACAGATCAGATACGTTGTGGTACTTATCATCTGATAGAAATGATTTCCATCATACAATTATCAATATGGGCATATAATCCAAGCCTTGGGAGAAAAATAATCATCTCTCTGGCTACACTCCTATCAGAGTGTAATACAACCTGGGATATTTCTAACTAGGACTAGAATTACTTTTTCTCATCTGTTGGAAGTTGTAAAGGTGTGATCCCAGGACTACCAGAGCAGTGTCCCCAGTCATGTTTGCCAAATTCTCATGAAAAAAAAAAAAAAAGAACACTCAAAGGTGAGGGATATTTACAAAGTCCTCGTGATTAATGCCTATTTTGGTTCCTACGAGATCCAGGTTGGCAATAGATCCTGAACATCTACCATTAGTTCTAAACTCTAGTTCCCTTGCTGGATGAGATGCCTCATAGCACACCCAAACCCCAGGTCAGCATGGATGGTACAGCTGGACATGAACAGCTCATCATTCAGACTTTTAGAACCAGCTCACTCCACATGCTTCCCATTCGCCACATACAGTTATCAACATTGGAAACGGGACTTGAGCTTGAAACCCTATGAAATAGCTTCTCTAAGAACGGGCTTATTATCTTTTTCGCCAAAATTTGTTAGATCGTATCTATAAAAGATGAGACCTACTTCTGATTCATTTTGAGTTAAGGGTATTCTTGATATCTTTTTCTTTGAGAAGTTATTCCAAAGAATGATGATAAAAGGGAAAACTGCCCAATTCATTTTTGTGAACCTAATGCAGAAGCTGACAATAAATATTTTAGGCTTTTCCATCTATATTTGCTAATTCACTAGTATCTTGGCTCCAATTGGCATGAAGCAATACAAAACCATTGAAATGATTCATGCAGGTGATTTTTGCAAATAAAGTTTTATTGCAACACAGCCATGCCACTTATTTGTTTACTGTGTAGGCTGATTTCACATTACAACAGTATTCAGTAGATACACAGGAGACCAAATGGCCCACAAGGTGGAAAATGTTTACTAAGTGGCTTTTCACAGAAAAAGTTTCCTGATTCACGCTGGAGAAAATATGTAGGAACTGATAACACATTTGCATTTTTGTTTTCTCTCTTAGTAACTTACATACATGATTGTTATTCCTGCAAGATAAGGATGGGTCAGCCTTTGGACATTTGAAATCATTATTCTTCATATCCCCTCTGCTTGGAATTATGTTTTCTTAAGAGACACATGCTTTATTCTTTCCCCTCTTATACTATCACACTAATAATAATATTAAAGAGTTAGTAGCTGTTAATTTTCTTCCTCCATTGACTAGCATCTGTTCATTTTCTTTGCTGCCTGATCTGGGATTGCATTTTTATTTCTGCATCTTGAAATGTCTAGCCATTGTCTATAATAATGAGTGTTGAATACTTTTATAATCATTAGCTCCCAATAATATTGACAAAAGTGAGAAGAGTGAATTAGAGGCAAGAAGAACACAAACTCATCATCTTTCATAGTAGAAAACTGACACTGTGAAACTACAACTATTAGTAATAGAAACCACACAGAGATTTGGAGGCAAAGAACAGGAGAAAATCAGGTTAGTACAGGAAAATGTTGACTCTGGGAAAAACAAAGAAAGGTTCTTGGCAAAACAGAGGGGGATATTAAAAAAAGAAAGACATTAGCTCATTGAAGAAATATGGTCTTACTCCTTGATAAAAATAAAACTAACTGAAATTAACATAACTATACCCAAAGTTTAGACAGCATAGCATAAAAATAAAAAGTGATCAAAATAATATTTCCAAGTGCTGGGTTTTGGGACATCAGAGTCTCCTTCAGCCTAAGTAAAAGTAGGGAAAGTAGTACACTCTATAGGATGAGGATGAACCACCATGCCACATAGAACATGGTAGCTAACACTCGGAGTGTTCGACTTCCCTACAGCACAGAGAAAGATTAGTGTCATCAAGGAGAGCCTGGCTGTATCTTTCAACACATCTGATGGTTCAAGTTCACCAGGTAAATTGCAACAAATGAAGAAGATGATCAAAGTCTGGTAGGTTTCTGTTAGCATGACATTCTCCTCCCATAGCTAACCTGACATAAATAATGCTGAAGCAGTTTGCATGTAAACTCATCTAGGTATATCCCACTTGATCTTCTTATGAGTCAGCTTTATCTCACGCATCTCAATATTATACAATCTGAAGTTTGTTGAAAATTATACTATGTTACACCTACAAATGGACAAAGCTTTGCATCTATCCACTTCGGCCTCCCCAGGTGAATGTATCTCATCCAAGACAGAACTGGGAGAAAAAAACACATTCTTCTCAGACAACACAGGCAAGAGTTGGCACAATAAGATCTACTTCAGTAAAGAGCTACCATAGAGATCATGTTCTCCAATCACAACACAGTATAGAAACTAGAAATAAGAAAATTAAAATCCCCACCAAAACTCATTGGTCAAAAAACAAATGGTAAAAATCTTTAAATCCTTAAAGCATAGTAACAATATTGTATCTAAATTTAGGCATCATAGTTTGTACAATATGGAGAGGAATTTATAGCCTCAAATATAAACATTAGAATAACTAAAATTAAAGAATAAATGTCCAATGTACAAATTTAGAAACAAATAACAAACCCAAATAATGTTAAAAAGGAGATGATTAAGACAGTGAAATAGAAATGTAGACAAACTAAGAAAGTTCAACTCTTGTTTTACAAAGCACAACAAAATAAAAGTAAACATTGGGTAACAGAGACATAATATTGTAAATAATAAAGGCGGCATAATATTAATGATATAGTGAAGTTTAAAAAATGAAAAGTGAATATTGTAAATATTTTTTCCAAATTAGATTAAAATCTTAGATGAAATGACAAATGGACACATTGTTGAACGTTAACTAACAAAACCGAGTTGAAATGACAGAACACCCACATGACACTATTAAAGAAACTGAAAAATTGTAAAATCTGAACACAAAACAAATACAGGATTTGAACACTTTTATTGGTAAGTTTTACCAAAATTTTCAAAGATCAGCACAGTAGAAATTTACGTATCCTAAATCTAACAATTCTACTTATAGCAGTTTGACTAAGAGAAATCCTTATTCTTGTACTGAATAAGGATTGTGTTGACAAGAATGATCAAAAAGCAAAAAATTACTAACCACTAAAACTGCTTTCAGCTAGAGACTGTTGTGTGTGCTGTAGAGGGTAAGCTTGAAGTCAGCTTGATTGGCTTGGGAGTCACTTAGGCAATTGGTGGGTACACATTTCTGGATATGTCTGGGTGAGGGATAGAAGTGTGACGTTGGGGACTAACTCTGGACCCTGGTCCTTTCTCCTAGGTGCTGATCTCCTGTTCTTCTGCCTTGCCACAAACTAAGCAGCTTTGCTTTGCCGTGTCTTTCTGCCATGATGCTCTTGCCTGGGAGTCAGCTGACCATGGACTTACTCCCCTGAACACATAAGCCAAATAAACCATTTCCTTCTGCAAGTTGTGGGTGTTCAATAATTTTCTTCAACTGGAAAACTCACTCATACAACTGTGTTTTATTCACATAACAGAGTGCTAAAAGGAAGATACTACACCTGCATGAAAAAGCAGGGTGAAACTTAGCATAATGTTAAGTAGAACAAAATCCTAAAAGGCAAGCAAATAATAAACACTTTTAAAGTCCAAGTGATGGGATGCAAAGGGAGAAGATTTGAGTGTTCATGGGTACCCATGTCATTATTTACAAACAAACAACTAAAATAAATCCACAGCTATACATGGACTAATGATGATGTGATGTCACAAATCTAAGAATATAAAGAATGTCAATGCTTTGTACCAGAGGTCCTAAAGGAAATAAAAAGCAATTTTATCTGCTGATTTCATAGGAGCAAAACTCAACCAACTATTCTACACAGGGAAAAGAAAGATGAGTTAAAGTTTTACCTCTCGAACTGACAAATATTTAAAATGGATAATACCCATAGGTTTGTAATGCTATAGAGAAAAAGACAACTAAATATTGACCCATGAATGTAAATTTAAACAAAGACTTAAAGGAGTAATGTGGAAATATCTAGAAAAACTAAAACTGCACTTTCACTATGAGTTAAGAACTTCTCCAGCTTCCTTAATGAAATTCCCATCCAGGTGCTCAGGAGATAAACACGACAATTCTTCATTATAGTAATATTTTTTTTCTAACTGTAAAAATATAGAAACACCATAAGGGAATAGATAAACTGGCTTATTACTTCTGGTAAAGTACATAAACTAAATTTGCATAAATTAGCATCTCAAAAACACTGGGTTAAATGAAAGCAGCAAGTTGAAGAAGGAGGCACACAGCATGGTACCATTTATGCAAAGTTTAAAAGTGCACAGTCTTCTGTATTGTTTACGAATCCTTTCTGTATGTAATAAAGGAAGAAAAATACCCATGGAATTTACCAACTCTTGAATCCTGGTTGCTTTTGAGGTAGCAAGACAGCAAAGGGTTACAGGAATGAAGTTTTGGTTGTATATTTAGTTTTAATTCTTTGAAACTAAAACAGGAGCTGGATGTAGTGGCACACACCTATGATCCTAGCACTCAGGAGGTTGAGGCAGAAGGATCTTCTTAAATTTGAGGCCAATCTGAGCTACATAGTGAGTTCAAGGCTAGCCTGGATTACATAGAGAAATTTTGCCTCAAAAACAAAAACAAACAGACAAAAAAAGATGTAAAAAAAATAAGATAGGAGCTCAAGATAATGTGTCAAAATGATATCTGTTAAAACCAGATTTACATTTTCAAAAGATTATAGGCCTTGATTTCAATCATAATATTGAGCATACTGTATTGTATTACTTTCTAACTTTTTTTCATAAGGGAAGAAGAATAGCAATCAATGAAATGGACTTGACTTGAATTATACAATAAACAAGTTTGACAACTCCAACTTTATGATAGCCCTACGGAACACCTCCCTTCCAGTAAGGATTGGCAGCACAAACCAGCAGGAAACTGTTGGAATCTGGGGAATTGTTACATCTGTCCAGTCTTGCCTGTAATTATTTCACTCAAGTAGGCCTAAATTCTGAGGTGAAAAACAAAAATGATTTTGAGAAAGGCACTTAGTCTCCTGTTATACAAAAGTTTTTATCATTGGGAAACACAAAAAAGGACACTTTGGGAACACTGTTAATAACAATATAAAATTTTCAAGGTCATATTGAACAACTAAAATCATTCACAAATGAGCAGTTTCCAAACATCTTGATACATATGGTGCTTAAAATCTTAAATTTTTTGTACTATGATTTTGAAGAGGTATGCAAACACTACAGAAAATATATAGAATAAATGTAAGAAGAATTATGAGTGCAACTATAAGTGTAGGTCATATGCACATCTAAAACATCACAATTATTATGGTATTTTCATTTCAAAAATTCATGTTATTAAAAGACTGTAGGCCTTGATTTCAACCATAATACTGAGTCATGATGATATAATGACAAACAAGTCTAAACTTGGATTTGTACTTTTGAGAACCAGGAAGTCTTATAATCTCTGAAAAGGTTACTCCCTTCATTAATACTGACTGTATATGTACAATATGACTAATGCCAACATTCTCTGGAATAATTTGTTAGGAGCCCTGTACTTAATACTTTGTACAAGTAAAGTGCTTATTAAAAGAATTTACTGAAAGAAAAAAAAAATGAAATGCTGCAGAATCCGAGGAGGGATGGGGAATTTTTGTCTCTAATATGCACAAATTCATGTATTTTATCTGTTAAACAAGACAAATAATAAACTCTTAGTTTAAACCTTGTTAAATCCAATCACTAGTTATACAAAAGTCATAACATGAAATTTAAGGCCAGAATTCACTAAAACATCTACTAAAATGATTCACTCACTATGGCAAGTATCTCAAAGAAGAATAAATATATTTTAAAGTCTAAAAACATGAAACAACTTCCTATAATTGACTTATTTATGAATCAGTTTATGTTAATAAATATTTGAAATAATTTAACTAAGCAAATTCTTCTTTCATTTGAATGTACTTCTTTCTTTCATGTCCCTAGGTATTAAGCCCAGGTCCTTCCCACTGAGCTATCTCCCAACTCTATTTCTTTATTTTTATTTTTATCTTTATTTTCATTTCAAGAACAGAGTCTTGCCAAATTACTACACTGCCCAAGCTGGACTCTACTTGCAATCCTCCTACCTCAGCCTTTCAGATTGCTGGGATCACAGGTGAGCACCACCATCCCCAATTTAAAAATTCTTTGAATGGGACATAGAGTCCCTTTCTTTCCCCATCTTCAAATTAGCAGTTCTTTTTCCTCTTTATTACCCAGATGACAATTTGTTATGGATGGGGCATTCATTTTGAAAGTGGTAGATAAATTTGTTGACTGCTTCTATCTTCTCCTTATGCATCTAGGCATATTTCTTCCTTCAGAAAACATTTAATGACTCCTCACTATGTACCAGGCATCACGTAAGGTAGTGATATACAATGGTTCAGAACAATAACAAGTACTAGTTATGTGCCTGGCATTATATAAGAGCCCTATGGTCCCTGCCTTTGTGAAGTGTACAGCTAATAATTTGATTAGAGTTGTATCATATTATAAGAAGAAAACCTACAGGAATCTAAACAGCTGAGCTATAAAGGCAGGGTTTGAATCCCTAAAAACATACAAGAATGCCGGGCATGGTGGCTCATGCCTGTAATCCCAGCACTCAGGAGGCTGAGGCAGGAGGATTGTTGTGAGTTCGAGACCAGCCTGGGCTACGAAGTGAGCTCAAGGCCAGCCTGAAGTGCATAGTGAGACCCTGTCTCAAAAAGACAAAAAAAAAAAAAAACACATACAAGAATATGGCCAATTCCAACCAATCCCTCTTCTTTATCTTCCCCAGATTGCCCGATGCTGCTTTTTTCTAAAGATTCAGTACCTTATTTAGCCTTCTTTCTTTTTCCTTTTTCTCCCATGTTCTTACCACTAAAGAATCCATACTTGGACTCCACAAAAATTCCATCTTGGTGAACATAGAGACCTCCATGAGACACACACACCATCACATCCCTGCACAGTGTAGACTGAACCAAGGGGGAGGCAGCACTGCTGAGTAGATGCTGCCTGTTCCCGAGGTTTTCACTTCCCTCCTGCCCCAATCTGTGATCTCATTACTAGGAAGAAAATGCAGGAAAGAAGGAGGGGATGAAAGAAGGGAAACAAAGGGAAAGAAGAAAAGAGAGCAGAAGGACAGGAAGAACAGGCACCAGCAGAAAGCTCATGGGCTCCATGGAGGGAAATGCTGGTGACAACTTTTCTTCTCCTCATTCTTCCTCTTCCTCCTTTCTCTTTCACCCCGGCTTGTTTCTTTCTCACCGCTCTTGGGTCTCAACGCACATAAATACAGAATTCAACGCTGGTATCACGGAATATCCACAGAGTTGCGTCCTAAATGTATATTATATTATAGAATGCATATGTTGTCCTTGGGTGTCCTTTTAAGTAAATCTGACTAATCATACTTGTCATTTAAGTTAAAAATTTGGAGAAAGGAGAGAGCAGTACCTGCATTTCTGCATACCTCCCTGTGCTTTTACTGCACTGTGTATCATTACCTTTCTTCTGTTAATTGCTCATACTTTGATTTTCCTTTCCCCTGGACACGCAATGGGACACAGAATTTTGCCTTTTCGCACTGGTTCAAACAGCAACCACTCCAAGTCATCTATTTGCATGTGTCTGAGAGACAAGGGTGACATTTTGGTGCGATAGGTGTGGGAAAGAGAGCGTGAATAAATCAGAACAACACAGAAACAGCTTAAAATTGAAAATTAGAACAGCTGTTGTTTTAATCCATGCTATGAAACTGTGATAAGTAACTTATAAAGTTAAGAGATGTATTTGGCTCATGAGTCTGATGGCTAGAGGGCCCAACCAACACTGCAACCAAGTCCTGGAGAGGCCCAGGGCTACATGTTAACACGGCGGATAAGCAGAGAGACAACCACTGCGTGTGGAGGGCCATGTGCGCAAGCAAGGCAACAAGAGAGCAGAAAAGGCGAGGCCCATGCACAAACCTGCTCTCCGGGAGCTAAGAGGCTCCTGCAAGGCCAGCATTGATCTGCTCCGAGGGTGGCACCTCTCTAACCTAATCATCTCCCCCAGGCCCCTCTCAAAGCTTCCACAGTATCAGCACTGCCTCGCTGGGGACCAAGCTCCTAGCACTTGACCTTCTGGGCGACACTCCAGATATATCCAACCATAAGCACCCATTTTAAAAGTCTCTCATCCTTTTTAACACCTTTCCCTGCCATTCTCCTTCCAAAGAGTACCAACCACGGCCTAAGTTTAGGTCTATCTTCTTTCAGTTGCTGTCATCTTCTCTCTCCTGCTCAGACATCCGAGAGAAACTCAGAATCTTATTTACCATTCAGAGCAGTTTGTTTGCCTTTGCCCAGACCCTGTCTATACTGAGAGCCATCTTTCCAGGAACCAAATGGTCTACCATCGTACTTGCCTCAAAAACACATTTGTTTTACCTCAGAGGAATTCTTCCCCAGTTCTCAGAGTCATACTTCTTTTTTTTTTATTACAGTTTTGAAAGCATAATTGTAAAATAAAGCAAAACAAGCAGAATAAAAATCTACGAAGAATAATATTGAAAGGAAAAATACACTGTAATAAATTGTTTAAAACTTCTGACTATTGCTTTACAATTTATTGAAGCTATTATAGTCAAATTCTCTCAAAGAAATAGTTCAATGTGTGTGTGTGGACTCATCAGTTTGTAAAATAGTAATAAAAATCTCTAAGGCCTAGGATCCCAGCACCCTGGATGTCTGAGGTAGGAATATCTCTAGTTGAGCCTAACTGGGGAATTTAGTGATTTGATGAGATTCCGTTCCAAAATTTAAAAAAATTAAATTTGGGGGCGGCTGGGGATTTAGCTCAGCGGCATAAGCGCCTGCCTTGCAAGCACGCGGTCGTGAGTTTGATTCCCAGTACCGATTAAAAAAATTTAAAAAATAATAAAAAAGAGAATGTTAAAAATTAAATTTTTAATTTTTTAAGCTCAGTGTAAAGGTCTAGCTAGGGTCACTCCAGTCACACACACACACACACACACACAAGCATATACAGATAGTCACGCTCCTGGTTGCTGAAACATAGCAATCAACACCCACAACTTAAAAGAAGACAGATTTATTTTGGCTGACAGTTTGTAGAGTCTCGGTTCATAGTCGGTTGGCTCCAAGGCAGAATGGCATGGAGAAGGGATCTGGCAGAAGCAAGCTGCCTCTGAGGACTCTTCACTCAAACAAAGAATTGGACCCAATGAGCAAAAAACAGTGACAAAGTTTATTGGTGAAAGTGAAGAGTGGGGGAGAAACTGTAGAGAGAAATTAGACTGAGCAAAGGGGAAAAAAAGGGGTAAAAACAAAAATAAAAGTACACCCTGCATCAGGGAAACACATGGCTATGGAAAGCCAGGACAGCAAGCTCCTCACGCCTCACCTCTCCTTTTGCACTGTCCAAGTCTCGCGAGAACTTCTACATCCGGGTTCTGAGCCATGGTGGTGCCCAGGCCCCACAGCTGATGCTGATACCAGATCTGGGCCGTCCTATGGATAACCTGCTCGAGTTCTCCACATGCAGGGCCTGGGGAACACGTTGCACATGTGTGCAGGATCTTCCAGTTTACGGATCCTGCCTGCTGTCCTAGCCAGCCCTGCCCTCATCCCCCAGCTCAATGGCAGTAGCAAGTAGTCATGGCATGGAAAATAGTTTGTTTAGTTATAAGTAAGGCAGCTAACTAGTGGAAGGGCCTGAGATAGAATGGGATGACCAACTATACTGAAAAATATTAAAAATAGACAGAACTGGGACGTTAGACAAAGAATGAATTTCCTCAGCCACATGGAATGCACACCACTACCTACTAAGATCCTAAAGTGAGGTACAGCTACTTGTTACTAAAATCCTGATTTTTGAGGAAATTATGATGCAATTTAGTCTGCTCTGAGATTCCAATTTATCATAAACACTGTGTGAAAGAACTATGTGTAAGAAACACCATGTGAAAGACTGGAGAGCCTGAGTCCTAACTGTTCATTTTAAATCCCTAGAGCCACCTCTGGATTTAAATTAAACAGTTCCTGTATTTTACTTGCCTATAAGGGAAAGGGCATGTGGTCACCCCATTCAGGCTCCTCCTGAAAATCCAGAAGCTTCTTCTTCCGCTTCTTTCTCTTCCTATTCCTCTTTCCCTTCTCCTTCTCTTTCTCCTTTTCCTCCTCCTCCTCCTTCTCCTCCTCCTCCTTCTTTCTTAAGTTCTTAAGAAATAAAACCTTCTTTCTTAACTTCAACTGCATTCTCCAAGATGTTTGCAGAGCCACTGCCCCAGAACACATTGTAACAAAGGAAGGATCCAGGAAGGGAGATACACAGTTCCACGTCATGTCCACAGTGACCTGCTTCTCCCAACTTGAGTCCACCTCGTAACAGCAAGTCAGATATTTTACCTAATAATCCAGTCACCTTCTAAACACCTGAAATTTGGGGGGACATTTTAGATCTCAACAATAAAACACATATGCACCAAATCCTAGCTGTCAATCTGATGAAATGTGAGGACAATAGATAATGAATATAAAAACTTTGGCTAACAGGCAAACAAGAGAAGCAGAAATTTCAGAAGTGCAGGCTTACTTCATAGTACAGCCCCTGAAGGTAGATTGTACATCCCTGTGCATGGCTTTGGGAAGGGGCGGGATAGAGCTGAAAATGCAGGGAAGATGAAGGTGAATGGTAAAGATGAGAATCTCTGAAAGAGCTGCTCAAATGACAAAATACATCAATATGGTGCATTTGTTTTGTCTTCCACTAAAGCTCTGAATTGATCAATCTGACAAATAAATGAGCAAACTGAAACCCAGCAGTCTGTCCTATACAACCCCACAATGATCAAATGCACAACAGCTTGTAAAAGAACTAAAAAAAGGAAAGCCAGGCTGGAGCTAACCAACAACATATATTATATGCTGGGAAAGTGTCAATGAATATGGAAGTACATTTTTGGAAAAAGAAATGAAAGGAAAAAAGACTTGACAGCTGCTCATAAGAAGGCTGAGAAGGAAGGGGAAGATGATAAGCAAAGCTGATTCAAAGAGCAAAGTTAAAATTTGAAGTATAGCAGGTAGCTATGCAGTGCTTGGGGATAACATACTCCAATACAGCATAATTGACAATAACTCAAAGTTCGCAAACTTGTAGATTAGAAGTGGGTTTTTTCTTCCACCAACCTCAAGTCTGGATGCATCTGTTTCACTTAAATATCCAGCTGTAACACGCAGCACTTTTGTCACAGCTAGTTAATTGACCACATTTTTGTGGCTTGGGTTTTGTGATGAGAAGGTAGTACTTTGGATGAGTTACAGCTTTGAAGTCTTGGTATTCAACATGCCAGTGAAATGAGGGTTCTACCATACCTATTAGTGTCACATCCCTTTTCCTAACAAGCAGAGTCAACACTAGTTTGAATTTTAAAGATAGAAAAGAAGCAGCAGAGAAAGGAAGGGAACTGGAAGAAAGGAAATAATTCTTTAAAAATGTGTGGTTAGCTAGAGGTTCCAAGGTCATTTGAACTTACACTGTGCTATAATCTAAATGTTTGTGTCCCCTTAAAATTCATACATTGAAAATCTAATCACTGACATCAGAAGATGGGGCATTGGGTGGCAGAGCCCTCATGAAAGGGATTAATGTCCTTCTGACAGAGGGACCCAAAGCTCTTTTTCCCCTTCCTCTAGGGAAGGACATAGTGATAAAATGCCACCTATGAAGCAGGAAGCTGACCTCAGCAGACTCCATACCTGCTTGTTCCTTTGCATGAATTCCCTGCTGGCAGAATAGTGAGAAATAAATATCTGTTACATATAAGGCACTGGATGTATGGCATTTTGTTATAGCAGCACAAACAGACTCAGACTGAGTGCCATCAGAAAAGCATCCAATTACAATAACTCATGTTTATATTACACATTTTTAAGCATGAGAGGAAGAAATTTGAAGCCAACCATTTTTATGGATTTGACAGAACTAAAACATTTCTGCTGTTTTAAAAGATGGAATATCGGCAATCTGTGGCATGCAAAGGCTTCCAAAGACAAATTTTCCATGGCACATTCAGGAAAATAGCAAATTCAGAAAAATGTATTTTGAGCATCATTTTATCATCACCTTCCCACCTTTTTAGCTGAATATTTTGTTATGTTTTGGACTATTCAACTTCCCCAAGTGAATCCACTAAAAATCCATACTACAAAACAATTCTTTCTCCAATGAAGACATCTTTACCCTTATTTCTAACAACAAAAGAGAAATTCAATTGGAAAAATGCATAGTAAGTGTAAATATCTGATGTAAGCCTTAAACTCAAGTGGGTATTTCTAATGAAACTCAATTGATGGTACATGGAACAAGGTTTTTGTTTTTTGTGTTTTGTTTTTTTCCTGTTTATTTGTGTGTGTGTGTGTGTGTGTGTTTACTTGTGTGTGTGTTTTAGCAAGAAAGCATACAGAATCCACCTTGTCTTTTATTTTGTGAACTTTTTCAATAATTACACACAATTCAACAACCATCAATGTTCTGCTGTTTCCAACCCATGCTAAAACCTGGCTGATTACCACTCCATTTGCAGCATGCTGGTGTCTCCCTGACTGCATAGCACTCCTCCCCATTTCTATATTTCTCTGTAACAATTCTTTCTCTAAATTTGGATTTACTATCATCTCTCAATTCCTCAGCCAGAGTACTGTTGAGGGTAGGGAGTGAATTATCAGTCTCAGTCAGGAATTAAGGATAGAAGGGCTTGTCACCTTTCTCCTACGGTCAGAATCTGAGACAATTCCTGATCACTCCTATGCCCAGCCTACCCACTCCTCCAAACCCATGGCATGCTGGCCCAATTCCTGTGAGTGAGTTTCTTCCTCAGTTTCTCCACACATTCTTTTCTACTTTGACAAGAGGACACTTAGAAGGATGGCTCTCCAGTTCTCTCTGACTTACCTCCCTGTCGATACAGTGAAAATACTATGATAATCAGAGTTAATCTCCCAATTTTAAGACCCTCAGTTTAACCACATCTGTAAACGCAGATTGCTCCCAGCTTATGATAGTTAGACTCAGGAGGAGTTTTGACTGTATGACTGTGTGAAGGTCACATTCACTCAATAGAAACTGCACCTGGAATTTTTGTTGCCCTCTCTATAAGAATAAGCAAGGTAGATTCAGAATGCTTTCTTACCAAAACAAAGAAATTAAAGCAAACAAGCAAACAAACAAAAAAAAAAAAACCCTTCCCACATATACTATCAATTGATTGTCACCAGAAAATACTCCATGGAGTTAAGGCTTATATCAGCCATTCACACTTACCCTGAGTTTTTCCAATTAAATTTCTCTTTGTGTCTTGTTAAAAGTAAAGGTAAGAAACAAATTTCTGTTCCTGACTAGCAGTAGTAGCTGTAAGGTTCTCTCTCTCTCTCTCTCTCTCTCTCTCTCTCTCTCTCTCTCTCTCTCCCTCTGGCCTAAGCAGTGGCAGCGAGCCATCACTCCCCATCAGAGGTTAGGAGATCACAAGGTTGAAAACACTGATACTCCACAATGCATAGAGATGCGAACTTCTGATGTCCAGTAGTTTAGGTGTAGAAAATGCACTTTCCATTTATGATAATTTCAATTTAGTACAGAACATACCTCCATCATAAGCCAAGCAACAATTGGGTAAGATAACATATTTATAAATATCCAGGGTACAGATATGACATGCAGGAGTTCCTGAGGAGATATTCAGCCTATTGCAGGGGTAAAAAACATAATGACTCTCTGTAAACTGTATAAATTTTGAAACTATAACCTAATATCTAATCCAAGACATGACAAAGTCTGGGCTCTAGAATCAGATTTTCTAAATGCCTCTCTAGCCCTACTCCTGTGATTTTAGACAAGTTACTTAAGCTCTGTAAACTCATTTTCCTCTTTAAAAAATAGGGGTGATACATCTATCACCTCTTCTATTAGTTGAGAAGATGGAATTATATTATACAAGGTTAAATCTGTACAGGTTTAGCACATAGGAAACTTTCAGTAAATATATGTTACTGTTGCTGTGGAATCAGCCAATAATAGCCCAGGCTTTTGTGCACAAGAAAGAAAAATTGCCAAGGGTACATCCAGTATCAAGCAGCAAGCAGCTACGTGTATTAAAGATCGGGGGAAGTTGTGCTTAGGGTAAGCCCATGCCAACGAAGGATAAGGCACAGGCTAAGGAAAGGGCTGAGTGACAGAAAAGCCCTGCCCACAGGTCAAGGCACACAAATGTAGCAACAGCAATAGTGCAACCAAGAGCACAGATAAATCAAGTTCTCAAGACTTAAAGGTTCTCAGGACTTAATGTCCCTCCACTTAGATGTTTCCCACTGAATCTCCAGGTGTGACAGATAAGGTTGATTGATAGGGGCTCAGTCATTTTAGGAGTTTTCATCATGCATTCTCACCCCAGCATTCACTCTGACCTTAATTATATTCATGACATGTATGCATGTATGAACCTGTAATGAGGTAGGAGTAGGATACAGAAGATCCAACACACACGTGCTCTCACTGAGAGCATCAGAGATCTCCTGGGGTTTTGTTACTTTCATTTTCTCTCCTTCCTAGAACAATGGAAGCAGGACTAACCATAGAGTACTGTTTAGGAGAGGAAAGACTGACTCCATGAGCTCCATTGTTTCTATCTGTACTATGACTACTTTCTGTATTTTCAGTGTGCATCCCAAAAAGCATGTATTAGAAATTGAATCCCCAATGCAACAGTGTCAGCACGTGGGTCCCATCAAGAGGTCTTTCGGTCATGAAGTCACCACTCTCATGAATGGATTAATGCCAGTTATAAAACACCATGAAACTAGGTAGCTTCTGTCTCTCACTCTACCTTGTGCACATGTTGTCTTGCTCTTTTGCCTTCTACCATAAGTTGATCCATGCCCTTTTCCCTTACACCTTATTCTGTTATGCAAGAACAAAATAGACCAAGATAGAAACTTGATTCTGGAAGTGGAGATGTTGCCATAAGAAATTTCTGAACATGTGGAAGTAGATTCGGAACTGACTAATGATTAGAGACTGGAAGAATTTGAACACATGGACTATCCAACTTCTGCACTGGCATAAATTGAACCTTAAGGAAAATTCCAGTAAGAGCTCAAAAGAAGACCAATGTGATAAGAGCCTGAATCTTCCTAGAGATGATTCAAGTTTGTATGGCCAGAAGGTTATTGGAAACACATGAGGCAGGTGGAGATGAAGAGCAATGTACTAGAAACTAGAGTCAAGTGGTAATTTGTCATCCATTTGCAAAGAATTTGGTGGAATTGTGTCCATGACCTAGAATTTTGTGAATGACAGAACCTAAGAGTGATGAATTAGGATCCCTTCAAGATACTTACAGAAGAAATATCTGAAGTACCCAAGAGTTGTAGGCACTGCCTAGTTTCTTTTGTTTACTTAGAGTAAAATGAAAGAAGAGAGAGATGACCTAAAGATGAAATTTATCATTAGAATACAGAGTGGAACAATTTCAAAACGACTCCTAGCTAGGTAAAGAATAACAAAGCATGTTCCAGACAGAATGCAAAGTGGGTGACCAGTGACCACTCGATAGAGATTAACCTCATCATGCCCCATGGTCAAGAAAAACAGTCTCTACTCATCAAGACAATAAGAAAATGACTGAAATTTCAGAGGTTTTTGAGGAAAATCCACAAGGTTTCTAGAGACATGCTTTCTAGACCTCACCAGTCACTGCTCTACCCCTCCTGAAGCCTCTGCTTCTCACATGCCAGCACAGTGCCCTTTGGTCACCATAGTGGTCACTGATCCACCCTAGCTAGATACAGCTCAAATTGCAGCGATGGTCTCCATGTGGTGTGAATTCACCAGGCTTGCAGGATACAAGAGCTCTAGAGGCCTGAATTCCTCCACCCAGATTTCAAACAATGTTGTGGACATCCTGAGGGTGGAATGGCCATGGCAGTGGAGCTGCTTCTGACATTCCAGTATAGAACTACCACCATCCAACTCCAGCTCTGGCAAACCAAAGGAACACTCCAAGCCGTAAGAGCTGTGCAGTGGTGTCCAGTAGAGTGAAGAAAGACTATACCAGAGATTTAAAACTGAATTTTGTTTTCTATTAAGGTAAGTTGCCTAGTAAAACTTAACCACTCTTGTTTTGTTTATTTCTCCCTTTTGAAATGGGAATGTGTATCTTACGTCTGTCTTAAGACATCAAAAGTAGGTCACTTATATTGTTCACAGGTCACATATAGAGGGAATTGGGCTCAAGCTGAATCATGCCTTGTGTCTCCACCACATCTAACTTGACAGAGTTTGGAGGTAGAGCTTCATGGGACAGTTAAAAGTCATAAAGGTTCCACCCTCATAAATAAATTAAGGCCAATTACGAAGGGCTTGAGGCTAAGTTTTGTTCTCTTGTTCTATCCGGAATGTTTGTACCCTTGCCTTTCTGCCTTCTGCCATGAGATGACTCAGCAAGAACGTGCTTGCCAGATACAGTTCCCTAAACATGAGACTCCTCAGCCTCCAGAACTGTAAGGAATACGTTCCTCTCCAAATCACCAAGTCTCACGTATCTTGTTATAACACTGCGGAGTAGACTAAGATACTATTTTAACATTTATTCTTCAATTTCACATTTGAAGATTGTGAGCAAACCATCCTTCTGGTCTTCTTCACAGATCTCTAAGCACTCACAACCCAGAACTCTGAGTGTCTTGCTTGAAGACACCAAGTCTTCCCAGGTCTCTTCACTTCTTTAGCACCTCTGGCTCAGTAAGGGGAGGAAAATCCCTTACAACATCCCAGAAGGTGCCTCAGACCACCTCTGACAGCATTTCCTCCTCCTACTCCCGGTCTTTCTCCTCCCCATGTTGCCTTTTGTGCTGTTTTAGGGGAATGTCATGTGCTTTCCTTCCCTAAGGCATTTACCTTTGTTCTTCTCTCTGTCTACAGCCTCTTACCCCAAACACCTGCTGTCTCCCTTCCTCTTTTAAGTCATGGCAATAAGATATCCCTGACTGGGGCCAGGGATTTAGCTCAGTGGCATAAGCACCTGCCTGGTAAGTGCAAGGTTGTGAGTTTGATCCCTGGTACCACAAAAAAAAAAAAAAAAAAATGTCACTGACCACCTTGCATAAATTAGTTCTTTACCCCATGGAGCATACCCAGTCACTGCTTGATTTTTCTACAAAGCACGTATTCCTTTTCTATTTCATGTTATAAATTATCTACTCAGTGTATCTATTATCTGTCTTTCCTGCCCATATATAAGCCCTAAGAAATCTGGACATTTTGTCTCTTTTATTCATTGCTCTATCCCCTTTGCCTAGAACAGTCCCACAGAGATATAAGATATTCTGATGCCCTTGTTGAAATTGATGCTTTCGCTTTATTTCTATAGAGGAACCAGGGACTATCATTCACTCCAAACTCTTTCAACCATCCTGCAAACAGCCTGTTTCCCTCTATTATTCTCCATTGTCAGGAACATATAATTTATTGGGCCTCCCTTCTAATAATTTTTACACATCCTTGACTCATATACTTTATTTCTCAATTTTTACAGGGAAAGACCAAATGCTGCTGGAAAATAACTGTAGCAGGAACTGCTCTGAAGTCCCTATCACACTTTGATAACATTTTCTTCTCCTTTATTTCAGTCATCTCCTACTATTAGTGTTTTACATCACTAATCACACAATACACCATTTAATGCTCATGAAAGTCCTACAGGGTGTGTACTACAGCCCTTATTTTAGAGATGAAGGAACAGAATCTCAGAGAGTTTAAGGACATTAACACATGATAAGTAGATCCATGAGTGATTTGGACTTAGAATATGTCTCTTTCTAAAGTCTAGGTTTCCAGAGCTCAGCAACATTGCCCGTCCAGCTGTGGAGGATCTGACATCAATTTCAAAGAGTTTTGAAATCTAAAAGCCACATTCTTTTCTTGGATCCCAGGAGAAAAATTAGTAGTTGAAGTATACATGAAAATATTTCTACTCCATATAGATTCCAAAAAAGACAAATGTTTTTGATTTATCTTTCTTATAATGTGTATAAACTCCCAATATAGCTTTGCAGCTAAACACTGCCCATGTCACTGTAGAAGGTGGTATTACTTCTGCCTCAGAATCATCAGGATGTCCACTGAAGATTTACACTGGACCCAACGAAACTGACTACCTAATAGAAAAAAACGACCACTTTCAAAAGAATAGAACCTCTGAAAACAAAAGGAGAGCTGGAAAAAACACCAAAACATTTGACTCACTAATAGGTTCTCTGTGCTAAGAGAAAAATTAAAGTAAAAATGGAGAAAATATTCTGTGCAGGTGAAAAAAAGGCATCTAAATGAGTAATATCAGATGGCAGATAATGCTTTCAGAGTTAGAGTTGAACTGCTGTCAGTGGATCCTAGAAGGGCTCATTTTTCTGACATATCAGTTTGCATTTTGCATCTTCCTAAGCAAAAAATGTATGCAAAGAAAGTGCATTACCTGGGGCTCAGCCAGGGTGCCTATATTTTATTGCTGCATGTTATTGAGATCATTATTTTTGCCTCACATATATTTTGCAAAATCTGTCCCTACCTATTTATCTATTTATTTGTCTTCAAAGTAACAGAGCTCCATACTTCCGCTTTTGCAATATGCTTTCCAGTTTAGCAGGCATCTTTAACAATTGTGTATAAAAAGTTTGTCATCTGATCAGAACAGAAAAATGCAACAATGCTGAGTTGGATGTTTTGCAAAAAATAACCTCCAGTGACCTCTAGGGATATTTTGTAGTTGGAAACTAATGTCATTCTATTTTTAAAAATACATTTAAAGTATATCCTCAGTGTTTTTCAGATTACACACAGGTTCCTAGAGGGTGGCAGTCATGTGCTTATTCAGCAAGTTATTTCATCGTATATTTTGTGCAGCTCTTGTAAATTAAAAACTTATAATTGACAAAGTTGCAATACAGAAATTTGAGACTTGTAAACTAAGAAAAGGTAAACATTTTAAGGTAACAATTATAGTTTAATCAAAACTCATACAATCTAACAAAAACATAATTCTATTTCTCATTGCCTAGGGTGAGTACTCAAGACCTATTGATCTTTTCTTCTTTTCTCCAGATGCAGTTGATACCAGGAGCAGTGTGTCTGTTATACTGTAGTCAGTATACAAATCCTTCCTGAATCTAATAGCTCTATGTCACAGACCAGGAACTACTGGGACAAAATTTCAAGGTTTGCTAGTCATTAACTTCCAGTTCCTTAAAACTTTACCTATTCCAACATATTAAAGAACTTGGGCCTATCTGTCTTTACAAAGCTCTGTTAATAATGATGAAATTTTTGTTAGCCTTTGGTGCAATGATGAAAGCATTCAAAATTACTGTGACCAGAGATGGGAATTATGAAAGGATTAGCTAAATTCAACCATGATTTGAGAGCTATGACAATCAATGGATTTTTTTAAAATTGCATTTATTTAACAAAACCAACTAGCCAAAGCCAAAAATGTATTCATCAGAAAAACCCATTCTCAAGATACACTGTGTTAGCCAGCTTTCCAGTACAGTACCAAATACTTGAGCTAAACCAACTTAAGAAAAGAAGATTTTGTTTTGGCTTATAATTTTGGAGGTTTTAGTCCATGACTGAATGACCCCATTGCTTTGTACCTGCAATGGTGCAGCACTCTGTGGCAGGAGCTCATGGTGACAGATAAGTCCCAGTCACGTCTCGCAGCCAGGATGAAGCAGAGAGAAGGGGCAAAGCCCCACAAGACCTTTTGAGAGCACATTCCCAGTGACCTAATGTGGCCAATGGGGATTTAGGGGACTTTCCAAACTATTCCACATATCTAGGTGCAGTAAAAATAGGCACCTCTTGAATGAACAAATAAAAATAGTTGCCCTGAAAAGTCAAATCACTGCATGATGCTTTGTTGTGATTTTCAGATAACAAAACAAAGGCTGAATTCATGAATAATTCCAACTTCTATTTTTCACTTACTCGCTTAGTATTGGTGGTATCATTATCAACATGGTATTCCTAGATTTTGATTAAACTTATGCTCACACTAATTCAAAAACCATCTCTTTGAGACAATCTTAATTGCTAATTTTGTGAAGTGCTTGCTATGTTCACTTGAAAGCTTGGCATTTGTTGGTCTGTGTAATCCTCACAATAAGAGCATGGGAACAGCCACACACACACACACACACACACACACCAGGGAAGCATCGTGATGCCTACTGAGTTTATATATATACATATATACAAGATGCTGGTTCCTGGCACATCAAAAGAATTTAATAAATGCCAACCATTTGACAAAAAGAAACACTCATGTTACAGTTAGAATCTTTCAATTTTATTTATGTATTTTTTTAAGTTTTTTGAAACAAGGTCTTGTTGTGCAGTTTAGTTTGACCTTGAACTCACTATTAGCCCAGACTGATCGCAAACTCACAGCAATTCTCACATCTCAGTGTTCCAAGTGCTGGAATTACAGGCATTTGCTACCAAATCCAACCAGATTCTTTAAATTTTAGAGGTCCCATAATCATCCTCTTGTCTACAATTTCGTGTTTAGTTTAGAATATACAACACTAGAAATCATATGCATCAAAGAGAGGATACACATGTTCAGTGTTTGACTCTTTCCCCATACAGTTGTATTCCCTTGATCTCATTTATCACTAACCTATATTCATGTCCTCTTTGACAATGTCCTTCCTGGCTTCAAAGGAGCCACTGAACATCAAAGCAATCTATTTCTGACTTCTGGAACAACTTCCGAGAAAGCATATTACATCCAAAGTCTAACTGTTTATTTCAAGGTCTACCTACTTTCTAAAGCTGTGTTGGGTTTATTCCATTTCTTTTCACTTTCTAACCTACCTATAAAATCCGTAGCCTCTTAATAGTCTTCATTTTTCTGCTTTTATTGAGAAGTATGCTTAGGAACACATCTGTTATTATCACTATTGGATTCTTGGGAAGTAGCAACCTTATCTGAAGTCTCAGTTGTACTGCACAATGTTCCAGTTTATTATAAATTGTAAGCTCTTAGTGTTATTAAGGAGAATGCATCTCTGTGCCAAAATGTACCAAAGAATAATAACATTATCAAACAAAATTATAGAAACAATTTGATCACAAAGTACTAATTCCTAAGTATGCTAATTATTGAAAAATTTTGAAGCACATTCCCAAGTTTGAGAATTCTCCTTTTCCTCTGTTAAACAGATTTACAGTTCAAAAGTGAAAAGGTACTTGCATCAATTAATCAATTGTACCCTGTGTATCTAACAACTAGAGCATACACAATTAGCTCATGTTTTTCAAGTAATGAATCACACTCAGTTTTAAAAATATGAATGAAAACATTTGTTAGAATCATAAGATATTTTATGTTTCATCATGTTACAGGCAACTGAGTTGGATAGAAATATTATAGGTGGTCAGATAAGACTAGGCCCTTGAAGGAGCCAGCACAAAAGGTCAGATAACTTGCAATCTTAGAGGAGATAGACACTTCCTGCTGGAAGTCAGACCTTAAGACAACAAAAAACAAGCAGATACACCCATATACTAAGAACTGATATTCTAAATAGTTCTCTTTCACCCTGAGGAAGCCAAGAGTCACCATCCCAACCCTGAATGGAAGGAATCACTGCTCTTTTAGCATGCCCTCTTGCTAAGTATTCCACGAATTTTTAAAAGATTTCATAATAATCATTCAGTCACCGCATTTTATATTGAATACCTACATGGTTCATACGTTATCACTGAAAACTAATGTTGATCAAATTATAAGCCATGCTACTCTGAACAGTTTTACAATTTATCTCACAACGTTCCTATTGTAAAATACCTTCTTGAGTTATACATAAATTTCTAATGAGAAAGCATTAGAACAAAAAACTGATAATATGTAAATATTACATATAACTTTTGCATTAATACTTTTTTAAAAAATGAACTAGTTCTCCAAAGTAATTGTGCAAAGTAAATATATTTTCAAAAAGGCAGCAGTAAGGAAGGTGTTATTTTAGGATGATTTATCCCTTTGTTAAAAGGCAAATATTCCTGACAAATTCTTCCTCCCCCTTTGCTTATGACTTCTACTTTTCTACTTTCAGTTTAGAAATGCTAAGTGAACTAAAAGAAATATCAGAAAGTAAATATGAACTTAGCATCCAAATAAATCACACTTATTTTCCCAGTATCAACATTGCCATCATTGTGAAGGGTATGTTTCTTTACAATGAACTCTTTCTACATCAACTCTGATTACCAATGATTGTAGAAAATATATTCAAACAGCAGAGACATGCAACACTAAGAACCAGAATGCCAAGACAAATAGTGTCTTATTACAAATAACTTATTTGGGGTAATAATGGAGATTTATTCAATTAGATGTTCCTGGGTTTTGATGCCTGACAGCCGTAGTAGGTGCAGAAATGATACCTGCTTCTACAGTGGCTGTCACAAATTATAGCTTTTAAATAGTTTTTGTTGCGATGGCTTTTTGTAATGGAAAGGAAAATTCCAGGAAGAGTGGGAATCAAATTATTTTTCACTCCTCCCTTTTAACCACTTTAAAACAGAGGTAGAGGTGGTCTTGCTAAGGAATTGGCTAGCAACTTACAAATAACTCCATTTTCAAAGTAAAATGAGCAAGAATGGTGCCTATAGACACATCAACTACCTCTCTTGATTTGTCCTGACTTATCGTATCATTCAAATTTACTTGGCATAAGCTTGATAATTTCTGCTAGGATATTTGAAAAAGAAAGCCAGAAAAAAGATCTGGGTTATACTTTTCTTTTTCGGATGTTGATCTTTCTTTATTCTTTACTTACAGACTTTCAGAGCTGGAAAGGAAATGACACAATTCTCCAGCTCACCTCCCCATCTTAAAGTAAAGGAATTTTTATTTTATTAGCAAAATTGCAAGAATCATTGCTGCACGACAGTAACACAATATTTCCTACCATGAATGTGCCTAGATCCTTTCTCTAATATGAACTTTCATTTCAAAAACAAACTTTTCAGCAAAATGAACCTTAAAATTGGAATGCAGGGAGTAGAAATTAGATACTTTTAAAAAAATATATTTGCAAAACTTTGCTCGCTTCAGTTTAGATGCCCTGGACTTGGAGACACACGTGTAAGTTTTTAAGTTATCCAGTGACCTCAGAACAGGTCACACTTCATCAAAGTAGTTATGTGCTGCTCAAAAGCAAGTCTGCTAAATCAATTAGAAAAGATGTAAACTAAAATATGAGCTATGACTTGCTAGAATGAAAAATCAGATGTTATGTCTGTTTTTCTAATTTGATATGTACCCTTGATCTTCAGCTGTCAGACTAATTTTGAGTGCTACTATTTTTATGGTCTAAAAAGTATTTACAGGTGTGAAACCACAACTTTGTGTGGTTATTCACAATTCAAATATTCCAATAAATGAAATACTTAGTCTATAATCTTATTATTACTACTAAGATAGCACATCATAAAATAAAATGAAAATCTATTTTATGGTCATGTGTTAAAAAATATGTGTATGTATAGTATGTGGGTTTGTTTGTACATGTTTATATATCTGCTATAATTAAACATGAGCTATGTCACACAATTAAAAATAATTACTCAAAGCCTGTAAAATGAGTACAACATTTGATCATCATGAAATTAAAAATGACCACCAGCATATGCAAGGACCAGAAATAGACATTTTTCCTCCCTTTTTTGTGACATTAATTCTGTAGAATTCATTCAAAACATCAAAGTGAAGTTTAGAGAGAAAAGAGAACTGATAACTACTAACATCTGTGACCCTTGTCCGTATCATAACACTCAAGTAGGAAAGAACAGGGAGAAAAGAGGAAAAACAGGAGCTTACACTGAGTTTCAGTAGATGTTTGTCTTATATTTTATTTCACTGGATTTACTCAAGGCCGCCAAGAAATATATCTTGATTTGCCTATGTGTTTTTCCAGTAAGTAATTGGTCTTCAAATATATCACTTGTTTAAATCTGCATTGTTCCAAAGAAAATAATTTTTAGGAAACTACATTGTACTCAATGGACATAATTAGAACTATAAAACTCTCAAGATTTTTAGAAATTTCCCTTAAATTTTTGTGAAGTTTTAAATTAGGAACCCCTGCTGTGCACATTTTGTTGGGTCACTATTTATATTTAGTACAAATAGAATTATAAAACACAATATAATTATACTTGGTTACAGCATTTTACATTCTCTGAATTGTCTTAACCTACTGTGCTCTGCCTTATTTGGTTGTCACAACAACCCTGTGTAGTAGGTTCTGTAGTTATTATTATGCACTCTAAGCATTCCCTGCATGCCAGTATCTCTCCTTGCATTCCACCTTTCATTGTTTTTTACTTTCCTCATAACAATTACAACAATAACAAAAAGCACCTCGCTTAACCTGGTAGGCAGAAAGAATTCATCTGTATGTATCTTTCTCTCAATTATAGTTGAAATATTAGCAATGTAACACTGATCCTTTTTTAAAATATCTGAGCCTTAAATACCTAACATTTGTATGTCAGTTATAGGGAGTACAATTCACTTCTGGCAGAGACACATTATTATTTTTGTTAAAATGACTAAAAACTAAGAATACTTTATACACACATCGTATATAATGCATATCGATATATGATAGATGTGATCATTATTTAAATTACAAATGGAAAAGTACAAAACAAGCAGTGGCAGAATTCAATAAGTTAAGGAATATTTTATTCCTATATACAAAGACAAAAGACTTCTCATCCTTAGTATTCTACCCATAACTTGGCAGAATGAAAAAACAGGAATTTTAATCTGAAGTTCATCCAGTGCTGGCTTCATTTAAAATTGCAAGCATTACCAGCTCATTCAAGTGCCTTGACAATAAAATTGTCAGGAGTTCAAAAGTAATTTCAAGATTTAATTCTTCATCTAGATGATTAAAAATGAAATGCATGTTAATGCACAAGGCATAGTTTTCTGAGCAGTTTCAGCCAATATTATTCTAACACATTTCTGAAAGTTTTTGAGTAAGCAGAGAGCCTGTGAAGGAATCCTGGTCCCAGTCAATTCTGAAATTTCCTCTGGCATATATCTCTGGCTTTCCTGGCAAGCAGAAGGCTGGAACTCAAGTATGCATAGTGTATTGGTGGCCCCACTTCCAAAGACCTGATAATACAAGTTAATTTATCTGGGGAGGAGATGGATATTGGAAGAAAAGTTAAATGTACCACTTTGTCTGTCTAAATATTCCTCTGGGATTGAAGTGAGGGAGCCGAGAACTCAATAGTCAGAGGCAAAGGTCCTAAAGTTCTCCAAAAGACTTGAGTACTGAAGAAGCTACTTATACTTGGTCACTTGGGAAGGACTCAGTGTGTTCCAGGATAGAGTTTTGGGTGACATTCTTTTGTCATGAAGCAGATGAAGCTTAAGCTTCAGAATCACTTGGTGTGGTAAATAGTGTTTGTATGTCCACGAAGTTTTGAGAAATTAGCAAGTGAAAGATAGTTTAACTCCAATCACTGAAGAATATCAAATTTTTCTATCCAATTTCTGCTCTGGTGCTAAAGTGAGATTAGGTAAGGTCTAAATAGAATGGGGAATGCACTTATATTGGGCTTCCTAAGACACATTTCTGTGGTTTTCAATTATTTCTCTGTGTAATTATATTACTGCTCTCTGGGATAGGCCTCCAGACATATGCTGCTACACAAACATCCCCAACACTGTGACACAACGGGGCCAATGGTAAGATCACAGTGCAAATGACTTTTGTGGCACCTGAAACCAAAAGGGTAGGAAAGAAGCAAACTGTAAAATATACAGAAGAAAAAGCTACTCTGCGGAAAATTTTTCCAGTTATTAGACAAGGTACAGCACACTCTGAGAAGTTGATGTATAGTGATACCTAGTCAAAAAGAACTAGCTGACTGTAGTAAAGAATATACTTACTAGAGACATGCATATTCAATTATAAATGCACCGTAGAGATTTTGAAAATGTTATAATAATTCTAAAAAGTGATAGGATAGTATTAATAAGTGGTGAAAATATCCATACAGACAAAATATCAATCAGATATCCCAGGGGCAGGACTGAAATATTTTTCTATAATTTGTAAAAAACTGTAAAATATTTTCCATTAGGAAGAAGTGTTTAAAAAATGTGCATTAAAAAAGGGAGGAAAAAGGTGCTTTCATGTTAGGGAGATTTTGTGATATCCTTTGTATTATTAGTCAATGTTTTAGATCTATTGTGATTTTCTAATTTCATATCACTGGTCTCCTTCATAGCTTTCATTAATATCTTTTTATCCTTTTCTTCAAAGAGCTTTTACAAAATTGTACAATTTTAATGATCCACAAAATCTATATATGCCTCTCTATGGTATGTTAATAATTTTCTCTCGTGTATGCTTGAGTCAAGATGCTAAATAGGACTTTTTCAGTATTTCCGGAACACTGCTAAACTCCCAAAGTTGCACAGGTTGGGCATTTAGTATAACTCACACTCCAGAGGAATGACAGCAAACCTTTTAGAGCCTTGAGTCTCCAAACTGCAACCCCTACTTATTTACCACAAAATGCCAACACTGCAATTAAACCTAAATATCTGAGCAGCTGCTAGAGCAACTTGGCTCACGTGCCTGCCGAGAGGGCTGCGTGTACCCACTTTGGCACATGTGCCAGAGCTTCGCCATCACGGCTCTAGAGACTGTAAATGCCTAAGACCTACCCCAAATTTCTGGCTTTAAATAAAAAACAAACTAGAAAGTTTTAGGAGAGTGAAAGAAGGTACTCTCCCCTCTTGTGTGCTCTTCTCCTCCTGGAGAGGCTGCTTCTATGAGCTGCATTGGCTGGTTTTCTTGTCGTCTGTATTCCACTGGGTACCAGCCTGAAGGGCATAGGTAGGAGTCGGGAGGGAGAAGGGAGGGCTCTGGTGGCCCCCAGATAAAGCACATCTCCAGCTCTCTGCACATAGCTCTTTCTCCAGCTTTAGAATCCACTTCCTGGATCTTGCTTAGTCTTAAAGGTAGTAATTGTACTAGGCCCTTACACTATCCCTCTGGATTTTGTTGTATCTTTTCCACGTGTTTTTTTTTTGTTGTTGTTGTTGTTGTTGGGTGTTTGTTTGTTTGTTTGTTTTGGACCAGGGAATCAAACTCACGACCTCGCACTTTCCAGGCAGGCCCTTAAACCACGAAGCTAAATCTCCGGTCCTCCCACATGTTTTTAGAAAGTTCTCTTTAAAACTTTTGAAATCGCTCTTCGTTCTAACTCACTCTGAGTATGTTATCTGCTTCTTATTTTCACCTTCAAAACTATGTGACTTCACAGGGCTTGCGGCGCCCTTTTCTGTCCATGCCGCGTCCTAGTCCATCCACGCCTTGTGACAATCGCTTCTCCAGGAAAAGGACACCGCATGTGGGAATTGGGCGCGGGGATCTTGAAATGTTTTGTACTGATAATTGTAATTTGTGTAGTTCACATGTGTATGTTTTTATATAATGCTCAATATGGAGTCGAGGGTGGAGACTCCAGGGGGGTTGCTGGAGGCCCTCTAGATAACCCCTTTGTGAGGACTGATTGTGGGGTTTTGCCTTCTGTGAATAATGTGAGAGAAATGAAAGAGCTCATGGAGGAGGATTT